>JABSTQ010010616.1:0-198789 GCA_013358835.2 Ixodes persulcatus
ATATACGGCTCTGAGTAGGGGGTTCCGAGATGCCATCCCATCTTTCTGCTTAAAAAAAGAAAAGAAGAAAACCACACATTCTCCTACTGACATAAATGAAAAGGCTCGGCATGCTGCGGCTCGGCGTCTACGCAGACAAGCACCACCAGAGCTTCGCCCCAAGCAACATCATACACCACGTGGAGATGTTTCTTCGTCTTTTTTCTACCACTGTGTCATACACTATTTTTTTTTCCGCATTTTCCTTGAGATCGCGCATAGAGTAGTATCTTCCAAAACAGAACGACAGTGAGGCACCATAAGTCTACCGATAATCTAAAAAGCTGCCTTTACCCCATAGAATGGAGAAACGAAAATATTGCAACAAGCAAACAGCTATTCTCAAACTTCCTTGGCGCTCGTAGCGTTTTCCACAATTACTCTAGACTTCCTAAACTTTCTGGAAATAGAAGAATTTTCCGGTTGCATCCTGAAATGACGTCAACGGAATGATGCGATCGGCTAGAAATAGAAAAAGAAAATATACCGCAAATTGCCCTGCAGAATTGTGTTGCTACGTGATACCTTCTTGGTTTAGCGCTAGTAACCTCCAGGCATTTCTTCTTGAGCTGTGCCTCTAGGACTCTCCACCCTCTCCACCCCAATGACTGAATGTACGTGTAGGTCACGTGGCGCCAATTTTCCCGCTAAATCTAGCGGGGAAACTGAATTTGCGCATAGGTCACGCGACATGAAATCATGTGGTATCATTTTCCCGCTAAATTTGGTGGTGAACTGAATTGTATTAAAAGTTTCGATTGTGCTACTTGGTTCATTATGATCTGGAGGACTTAAAAGCGCTAAAAACACGGACGAGGAAGAAACACATATAAAACACGAATAGGCGATAACTTTCAACTGATTTATTCGAGGCAGTCAACCAAGCACACGTGCGCGAACACGCTTGCCTATCTTGTCAATCCCTCGTGATAAAAGCTATCATATAAACACGAACAACACGTAACAATGCTTCAACAAACATTAGTATCAGTTCAACGAAGTGTCTACACAGAACCATCAAGAAAATAAACTTCATTGTCATTTAGTAAAGTGCAAGGCGTGCTGACGCAGTCGTCACCCGAGGAGTAACGCAAAAACATACGCTTCAACTATTTCCCTTTCAATCTTTTTATTTGCTCTTTTAATAAGGTTGGTTCATTCTAAACGAGGATAACACCCGCACCGCATGCAGTGTACCGCAAGATGTGCCCCCGATTTGCTACGAACCGCGGCTAGACGATGTTCACGTACCGTTTCATTAAAACACCGCCCAGTTTGCCTATAGTCCAAATTAACGTCACGTAACGTCAATTTTCCCGTTAATCTAGCGGTGAACTGAGCTTGCGCATAGTTCACGTGCGTGACGTCAATTTTTCCGTTAGATTTAGCGGGGAAACTGAATTTGTGTATAAGTCACGGGGCACGAAGCCACGCGACGTCATTTTCCCGCTAAATTTAACGGGAAAATTTGCGGTTACCCTTTTTGAGGCTTCACTTTACCGGAACACCTAGCCTATAAACGTTTCATGTTAAAAAAAAAAAAAAAAAAAATCACATTGAAAGAGTCTACGATGTGTGGCAGACCTGCCGGGATTTAGACTGACCGCACTCGCTGTCGAGGCGATGGTCTTCGCAATGCCGGTGCCGCTCGCGAAGGTGTATATGGCGCAGAAAACGTAGAATCCCACAGCAACGTAGTTGAAGATCATGTACTGCGCACCGGTGGAAGAGATGCGCTTTGATTTCCAAGACGCCGCCGGTCCGGACACCGACACTTCGGTCGAATACGAGTTCTGAGGAACAATGCAAATGCTACGGGGACTGATAACTTAAAGGGGCGATGCAACGATTTTTGTACTTTGCCCAAATACCGTTTACAACGGATCCCTGACGTTAATGACCTGTGAAACACCCGTTCGTTTTACATCGCACGCAATTGAAATCGCAGAAAAAATTAAAGAAAATGAGCGGCGTTCATTCCCTCAACTCGCAGCGAAAACAAGTGGCCACGTGATCTGGACCCGATTATATGCCGCCAATGTTGATCATAGCCACGCGCTGGGGTCGGCAAAGCATAGGACACGCGCTGAGTTCCAGACATTGTTATGGTTCGGCTCATGTCGTCATTGCAGCGATTGGACACGGGCCACTACCCGAATGCTTCTCGAGCTATCGATTATCACGAGCCCAAATCGAGTGCCAACGCAATGCTCGGCTCCAATATATGAGCCACATTCAAATATCGTCACTGGGAGGTGCTGCGACCACCGAGTTACGTCATCAAGTTTTGCGAAGGAGAGATTGAATAAACCCCCGCTTTTGACCTTGAAATTACACCGCAACAAAGGAGTCTCTTGGCCAGTGGCATTGCGTGCGAGTATCCTTGAGTTCCACTAGTGCCAGTAGGCTCGTTTGAAGTGAAGAACATTCCAATCGAATTTCGTTGCACCGCCCCTTTAAAAAAACGAGTCCCCATCTTATTATCGTCCAGTATAGTCACTCCGATTGGGGCACTGGACGATTAGAAGGCAGAACTAATCACAAAGCAAGAAGCCTGTATAGATAATAAGCCACGCCTTGATTTTTGCTTTGTTTTTAGGTTGTCAATACCCATAGTTGGCAGCAGGAAGGACAGATTCGAATCTTTTTTTTTTTTTCCCTTATCAAAATCGAATGCAAGGGCAACAAAGAGGACGAGTAGACCCTCTTCAAAAGTCCGTCAAGCAACGTTGGCGGCAGCCATATTTTGGACATCGCTTCTTGGGCAAAGCGCGTAACCGGATCCGAGTTTCGCCGAGCACTGACGCAAAAGTCGTGTCCAATGCATGCTCGAAGTGCGTGCCAAAAATATGGAGGCCTCGGAGAAGCTACAAAAAAAAAAAGCGCACATTTAAAAAACAAAAGAAAAAAAAAAGGATAACATTTGGTTAGAGGCGCAAGTCACTACTCGATTCAAAGGGAACAGCCGCCATGCATCCATTCATTCATCTATCGAGCACGCACATAGAGGGTCCCGGTGACGGTCTGCGTGAAGGTCTTGTTCAAGAGGCCGCAGCAGAGTAAGTGGAATCCGTGCACCATGTACGAGAAGGACACCAGGCTGAGCACCTGCAGGTTCTGGAAACTGGCTCCCAGGGTGTTGATCACCAGGAAGATGACCGTTGCGGCCAGCTGCCGAGGAGAAAAGATCCGGCCGTCTCCCTTTTTGTCACGACTTGTTTCGCAAACCCGCGCAGTCAAACTGTTCATACATCATCATACATCATACACGGTGTTTCCTGCAGACAAGATGACAGAAGTACCTTACGTCTGTAGACCGTCATACATGAGGAAACACGCCTTAAGCGCGGTTCAAACAGGCCCGGAGTACGGCGCCCGGGCCAGCCCGGATGCCGGAACCCGTAGTGACGTAATCACCTCCGGCATCCGTTTACGGGATCAGACGTCGCGGTTTGGTTTGAGCGGCGCGTTATGGTACGTTTACACCTAAAAAGAATTCCGCTGCCGCGGGAGCGGATCCGCTCCCGGCGGCGGCGGCCGCGAGCGGGTTGAGTTTACATCTATTTCCTTCAAGCAGTGGCGGCGGCGCCAGCTGCGGCAGCGGTTCCCGTAACATCTCGTCAAATATGACGAGAAGGCGCGAGAGTTCCCGCTTCGGCTCTCTCTCCCGGGCGTTGCTGCTCCCGGAACTACGCGTGCTCATGACGTAGGCAGCGTCGCGCTGCGCAAGAATGTCACTTCCGGTCAGCGAAACGCCTCGTTCGGCGGCAGAAATAGGTCCTGGACCTAAACGGCTCGCCGCCGCGTTTTCCGCCCAGCGTTTCGCCCCAGCGGCAAAAGCTGGGCGGATTCGCTAGCGGATCCGCAAGTGTAAACGTACCATTAGACAGTGTTTGCAGACTGTCTCTTGTAATATATTACCGGTACGACTGCTGCTTAATCCCCCCCCCCCCCCCTCCTTTATTCATCCACCGTGCACCTCCCACAGTCACTTCCGACGCAACTGGTCCAGACCCTTCGCAATAAGATCTTCGAGACTCTGGTGGGTGGTATTTACTGACTTGCGCAGCAGCTCTGGCTTGCTTGTTATTTGCTGCTGAGCCATGGCTAACAGCGGCTCGTGCATCTCCCACCATCGGCAGTGTGGTTCTCAGCAGACGACGAAACTCGGCCCGAGCGTCCGAGAGCAGGAACGGGCGGCCAGTAAATAGGTCAACGTGCTGTTTACAAACGAGCCCAGATTGTGAGGTGGATTGCCTGCGCATGCTCCGTGACGACAACAGCGAAAAGATCCCCCCCCCCCCTTCCCCATTTCAGTACACCGGCCGTCGTTTGAAGGGCCATCTAGATTTTCGTTTTAAAACTGTGTTCCTTAGCATGGCCTCCGAGATTTTTCGCGCGTTCTGCTCCAGCCTGCCCAAACGCTCGGGTGCCCAGCAGAAAAAACGAGCCGAGCCACTTTTTTAGCACTCAGTCAGACTTGTACACGCTACTGAAAAAAAGTAACCGATTACAATTACTTCACTGTAAAAAGTAACCGATTACAATTACAATTACAGCCTCAAAAAGTAGTCGAAAAATTACTCCGAAGTAATCGATTACTTTTCACGTTACTTTTCATTCAACTTTTTTCATTACGGTAGCATGATCCTTAAGGTCTCGCGCTTAGTTGTTCAAAAAAAAAAAAAAAAAGCCTTAGCCGTTTTTGCTAAGAGCTGAGTAAGTGACGCCAACACACCCAATCCCTCTCGTAAAAAAATAAAATAAAAAGAGGTATGTTTAGATACATTAATCACAAGAGGCTGGGTAAGGTCATTTTTCATACCCGGACGTAGTCTCCGGTGTACCAAAAAAGTAATGTACCCAGGAAACGAAGCATAGTGAAGTGGCCTCCTAATCCTCGAGGTCCCGTGCTTAGTGGTTTCGAAAAGGAAAAACAAAATTGACCATTGCCCACAGCTGAGTAACTCCAGCACATCTAACCCCTCCCCCCCTTCACCCCCCCCCCCCCCCAAAAAAAAAAAAAAGAAAGAATTGTGAAAAAATTGTAATGGGTAATTTTGGAATCGATTACAGCAAAAAAGTAATTAAATTACAAGGATCGTTACTCGTTAAAGGAAGTAATTGAAGCGTTACAAAATTACAGTAAAATGTAATCGATTGCAAGTAATCCATTACTTGTAACGCGTTACGTACAAGTTGCTCTCAGCACACTCGGCGCGGCTCTGTTTACCAACACGGCCGGAAGGCCGCGCATGCGCGGAAGCTATGTGGGCAAAAGCGGCCAAGCTCTCCGTGTTTTCGCCATTGCGTTGTGTGGCGTGCGCTCGTTGTTGATGCTTCTAGCTTTATTTGTGCGTCGTATTTCCTGACAACGTATGTCGTATGCTATGCCCGGCTATTTGAACTCGCTACCCGAGCCTGAACGGCAGCGGTATCGAAACAAACTGTGCGTGGACGGCGTTGCCTTCGAGGATCCGTACGCCGTAAACAAGGCCTGCCGGACTTCCGACGTGAAGTCGCTGCCACCGACGTCGATGGCTCACGCCGTCGTTTATTTAGTTTTTTCGCCAAGCCAGTTCACGACCGACACGGTATACAGGCGTACAAGTCTCTCGAGCCTACGATTACCTCGAGCCGGTTTCCCCACTGCCGGCGAGATCAGCAGACTTTGGGTCTGCGGAAGAGTATTTATTAATTGATTAAATACACACAGCGTCTTCGAGTCAAGGTATAATATTTTCCTACCCTCATGACCACAAGGCATGACAAGCGGTAACGCTTTGTACGTTCTGCAGTCTTGGCGGTAACAAGTTACCGGAAACGCGTTAGTTTTTTCAGTAACGTAGTAACGTACTCGTTACTTTTTCAACACAGCAGCGGGTAACGTACTTACGTTACTATTCCAAGTAACGTGGTTACGTTACTAGTTACTACTTCCAGCACATCTAACCCCTCCCCCCCTTCACCCCCCCCCCCCCCCCCCCCCAAAAAAAAAAAAAAGCCTTAGCCGTTTTTGCTAAGAGCTGAGTAAGTGACGCCAACAAACCCAATCCCTCTCGTAAAAAAATAAAATAAAAAGAGGTATGTTTAGATACATTAATCACAAGAGGCTGGGTAAGGTCATTTTTCATACCCGGACGTAGTCTCCGGTGTACCAAAAAAGAAATGTACCCAGGAAACGAAGCATTGTGAAGTGGCCTCCTAATCCTCGAGGTCCCGTGCTTAGTGGTTTCGAAAATGAAAAACAAAATTGACCATTGCCCACAGCTGAGTAACTCCAGCACATCTAACCCCTCCCCCCCTTCACCCCCCCCCCCCCCAAAAAAAAAAAAAAGCCTTAGCCGTTTTTGCTAAGAGCTGAGTAAGTGACGCCAACAAACCCAATCCCTCTCGTAAAAAAATAAAATAAAAAGAGGTATGTTTAGATACATTAATCACAAGAGGCTGGGTAAGGTCATTTTTCATACCCGGACGTAGTCTCCGGTGTACCAAAAAAGAAATGTACCCAGGAAACGAAGCATTGTGAAGTGGCCTCCTAATCCTCGAGGTCCCGTGCTTAGTGGTTTCGAAAATGAAAAACAAAATTGACCATTGCCCACAGCTGAGTAACTCCAGCACATCTAACCCCTCCCCCCCTTCACCCCCCCCCCCCCCCAAAAAAAAAAAAAAAAAAAAAAAAAGCCTTAGCCGTTTTTGCTAAGAGCTGAGTAAGTGACGCCAACAAACCCAATCCCTCTCGTAAAAAAATAAAATAAAAAGAGGTATGTTTAGATACATTAATCACAAGAGGCTGGGTAAGGTCATTTTTCATACCCGGACGTAGTCTCCGGTGTACCAAAAAAGAAATGTACCCAGGAAACGAAGCATTGTGAAGTGGCCTCCTAATCCTCGAGGTCCCGTGCTTAGTGGTTTCGAAAATGAAAAACAAAATTGACCATTGCCCACAGCTGAGTGACTCCAGCACATCTAACCCCTCCCCCCCTTCACCCCCCCCCCCCCCCAAAAAAAAAAAAAAAAGAAAGAAATTGTGAAAAAATTGTAATGGGTAATTTTGGAATCGATTACAGCAAAAAAGTAATTAAATTACAAGGATCGTTACTCGTTAAAGGAAGTAATTGAAGCGTTACAAAATTACAGTAAAATGTAATCGATTGCAAGTAATCCATTACTTGTAACGCGTTACGTACAAGTTGCTCTCAGCACACTCGGCGCGGCTCTGTTTACCAACACGGCCGGAAGGCCGCGCATGCGCGGAAGCTATGTGGGCAAAAGCGGCCAAGCTCTCCGTGTTTTCGCCATTGCGTTGTGTGGCGTGCCCCTCGTTGTTGATGCTTCTAGCTTATTTGTGCGTCGTATTTCTGACAACGTATGTCGTATGCTATGCCCGGCTATTTGAACTCGCTAACCGAGCCTCAACGGCAGCGGTATCGAAACAAACTGTGCGCGGACGGCGTAGCCTTCGAGGATCCGTACGCCGTAAACAAGGCCTGCCGGACTTCCGACGTGAAGTCGCTGCCACCGACGTCGATGGCTCACGCCGTCGTTTATTTAGTTTTTTCGCCAAGCCAGTTCACGACCGACACGGTATACAGGCGTACAAGTCTCTCGAGGCCTACGATTACCTCGAGCCGGTTTCCCCACTGCCGGCGAGATCAGCAGACTTTGGGTCTGCGGAAGAGTATTTATTAATTGATTAAATACACACAGCGTCTTCGAGTCAAGGTATAATATTTTCCTACCCTCATGACCACAAGGCATGACAAGCGGTAACGCTTTGTACGTTCTGCAGTCTTGGCGGTAACAAGTTACGGGTAACGCGTTAGTTTTTTCAGTAACGTAGTAACGTACTCGTTACTTTTTCAACACAGTAGCGGGTAACGTACTTACGTTACTATTCCAAGTAACGTGGTTACGTTACTAGTTACTACTTCCCAAGTCTTAAAGAAATTGCACTTCAATTTTTTTGTGTTTTTAGGCGTCAAGTTATGGGAATTTCTGAGTTTTCTGCATTTTTTTTTTGCGGTTTTTCTCGTGAGTATTTAGTTGAACCGTAAAAAGTGATAAAGTAATTATGTTCAGTTTCTGCATGAACATAATGTTTCTTGATACATGAGCTTATGCATACCTGTACCGTCAAAACAGTAAAACGTTAAATCCTAATTTTGAAAAGTAACGCATAAGTAAACGTGCGTTACGTTTTGTCGGTAGCGGTAACGCGTTCCTTTTATTTTGAAGTAACCTAGGTCGGTGACGCGTTCCTTTTATTTGCAAGTAACGAGTAATGTATCTCGTTACTTTTTTTCGGTAACGCCCACAACACTGCCGTTCTGTCGCCGATCTCCTAACGCTTAAAAGCACGGGCGTAGCTTGCGTCAGACGAGCGCTTGGCCGGTGCTTTGTGCGCGAACACCGTGGGAACAAAATCCGGGTGGTCTCGATCAGACGACGGTTTCCCTGCACATAAGCAAGCCTCGGGACGGAGATTAAAAGGAAGCCGCACTTGCCTCCAAGAAAGTGCTTGCCGCACAAACGGTCGTTCGCGCGAGGCGGCCATACTTTTCGATTCACGGATCCAGCTTCTGTGCCTTTCAGAGTCTGCCGGGAACTTCAGGAAACTCACTCCGCTACTTTTTCTGAACCTTTCGGTGCAATTAAGGGCCACACAGCTTCGCGGCATGCTGAAACGCTATGACGCCCATGCGAAACGTGCGCCCTTCTGCTAGGGGTGTCGCGAACCGCCCGAGGTTCGAGTTCGACCAGGTTCGACTTTTTCGAACTTTTAGCGAAAAATTCGACGAACCTTGCATTGAGGTTCGACTCGTGTGCGCATGCGCGACAGGCTGGCCAGTTGGCTTCGGATTGGATGGTGATGGCTAAGGGATGAATTAAGGGCAGCGCTGATTGGTTATTTTAGTTAATACAGTACAAAAAATTAAGTTATTAACCTCTTCAGTGATAGAATTGGTTCCTTTTAATTGCAACTGTTTATAAAATAAAATAACTCTTTGCATAAAAAAAAAATTCTCCAAACGTAGACATGCTTGTATCAAGGTCTGGCCACACTGTCCACGAGTCGAACCGGTCGAATCTGGTGAAAAGTTCGAAGGTTCGTCGAACCGGTTCGACCCAGTCGAACCCCGAAAGTTCGACCTAAAAATCTGGTTCGACAAAAGTTCGCGACACCCCTACCTTCTGCCCACACCACCCCGGCTCCGGCGCGATCGCAGCGCCGCCGCAGCTCCGTGACGCCAAGCCCGCGTGTCGGTCCAAAGCAGAAACGGAAACAGAATTTTGCCTCAAAGATCGCTGTCAAGTGTGAGCCTACGGCATGAAGCTTGCGTTTTCACTGTTCTCATCATCAGAACAGAAAGAGGTAAGTCAATCTTGTTGATCTTCTTCATTTTTTATTCGCTGCTCCGGCCTTAGCGCTGTTTCGCTCGATGATACCTCAGAATGCAAGATTTGATGCGAACATATATTTTGATTCACCTGACTGTTTTTTACTGAAAGATTAGACGCGCAGTTTGCTTGAAAACAACATCGTGGGCATTTGTACTACACCTTTCGCGCTTTGAAAATATGAACCTTCAATTTCGATCAACTTCTTTCCTGCCAAAGGTCTTTGCGTTGCGGCGAGAGGTGGGAAGCAGATTTCGCGCTGTTCCAAAGTTCTGTAGGACGACGATAATGGTGATGATGATAACTCGCGGATATTATTGTTTGGTTCAGAGCCGTTTATACTGAGAGAGTTTGGCCTTTTTAAGGAGATTTTGACAGCCTGACAACCACAGCAGCGTAGTCTGACAACCGGGGGATGACTACTTCCGTCCGCCATATTGTGGCTCTGACTCATAGGAACTCTACGCGATTTCTCGGGAATGAACAAGACAAAGAAGTAACGCCATATTGTGTTACCACGAAATCCGCTTGTGTTCTAGCGGCCAACAAGCTCCGCCCATTGGCCAAACTCTCTCAGTATAACGGCTCTGGTTTGGTTTGGTCGCGAGCGCCACCAAGCGTCCCACAGTAACAGTCTCTACCGGCAAATTCAACGGCCTGAGGAGCATAGTCAGCTCGCGAAAAAATCGCGGTGGCCATGTCCATAGAGCAGAGCCATAGATTATGGTGAAACGCCACGTAGACGCTGTGCTTCAAAACATGCATTCCACGGAATGCACTGCAGTTGCCATAGCAGCCTTTCTCAAATGGCGCGTCGACAATGGCGCGTCGAACGACGGGAGGCAGGTCGTGGGGCTACTGCTCGTGGGAGCAGCGCCTATGGGCAGTTTCGTAACAGAGTTAATCTAGTGACGTTGGTTGGTGTATTCACTGGCGGCCATATATAGCCGAATCAGCGGCTGCTGGGCGCGTTCTGATGGCGAGCTTCCACAGTTCTGCAACGTGCTTTTCACACAAGATTGCCGAACTTTGCAGCCTATACTTGTGAGCTCGTTCTGAGCATGCGCAATGAAGAGTGCACTCAAATAAGGCGTCCCAGTGAGTACCTCCTATTTGCGACTCCAACTAAACAAACGGCGCATAGCCCTTCTGTATTCGAACTTGCCCAGTGAGGGTCTCGCGCTGATTTATTATTATGCAACGAGATTCGTGGCCCCGTGGTGGTGAAAAGAAGAAGCTGTTAGTCAGGGCCTGAAAGTACTCTGCTCGTGCGGGCACGCCCGTGCAATTGCAAGCTCGTCAAGCTAGTCAAAGCTATTCGCAACTCCAACGCCCTGTAGGTGGCGGGGCGGTAGTTCCAAGATGGCGGAAGAGACGGGGATAGATTCTCCAGGATTTCCCGTGCGCCTGCTCGCTGACGCTGGTCAACGCGCTAAAAAGAATTTATTTGTCTACAAATGCGAAGCGGTTAGGCAGGATCATATTAGAGGTAACGAAGATGTTGATGCGCGTTAGGAAAACGAGCATGCTGACATTTAAAAATTGCAGAAACCTCAACTTGCGAAGCTTTGTGGTGGGCAAGCGCGTATTAGGCACATGGCCACGTCACTGTTTGTGGCAGAATATTTTTGAGGGTGATGAAGATATCCCGTTTGCAATTTGCCTGGCCATTAGTGCTTTAAAAAGTGAGCCGCGCACGGTAATCGTCAAGCTTCGGAATGCATCGTTCACAATATTCACGTCTTCGTGTGACAGGCTCGCAACTCGCTGCTCACCGTCTCGGTTTTGGTGTATGGCAACACGAGATCAAACTGCTCTCGTGTTATTGGCGATGTGCGCGACCGAAAGCGTCGCTGTGGTCGGCCTTCCACGATTGGCCGAACGGTGACTATGACGTCAGAAAAGGATTTATCATCGACGGAAATAAGAGGAATGAAAGAACTTTAATTTTGACGGTGTTGGCAGTGTACCTTTGAGAACGCAATGATTTCAAGCTTCCACCATGCTATTTACAAACACCATCGAACTTGTTGTTTGCAAGGTAATGACGTCACAAGGGGGAACCATAGGAGGGCGCCACCAAAACATCTCGCCGCTAATTGATAGGAAGTTTGTTACCTCAGGCTACCGTGCGGTGTAGGATTACAACCGGAAGCTCGCGCTGCGCCTTTGAAGCACAATTTTCAGCGCGTGCCAGGAGTGTTGCCGTGCTCGCGGTAGCCAACGGTAGCCTGCGGTAACGCTATGCTAAAACTGCATATAAACATAATCTGCGTGATAAGTGGTTTATTTATTTCTCTATCAAAAATGAATATTTTAATAGACCGTACATTTTTTTGTACCGTGTTATTGCAACGTTGCGGCCCCTCTCGTCAAAACTGCCGTTCTAAGCTCGTCACGAACGGCTGGCTAACACAGACGCGCTTAAATGCTTCGAGCATTTCTTTATTTGCTTTGTAGTTACCTGAAAGCAAGCACGCGTGTTCTGTCTTATGAAAGGGCTTGGAATAAATGGTCATTTTCCTTGTAACGGCCTTAAAACGCGAACCAATTCCCGATGTGCATTGCTCGACATACCGTTGCGCGACAAGTTTTCTCCTACTTAGGGCAAAGAATAGACTTTTCGTAGACCGTACGCTAGAGGTCTACACTATTGGCGGGAGCGTTTGCCGTCACGTTGAGTACAGATTTGAGCTGGTGGTAATGCACAAGACCAGAAATCCGCAGCGTATGCGATATGCGAAAAGTTCCTAATGGAATGAGATATCCAGGTCCTTCATGCACAACGCTGTTGCAAGGCGGAGCACAAAAATGCTTATTTAACGCGCTCACGTTTTTCGTTAAAACGGCTTCACGCATCAAGGCCGACAGTCCCTGCCACCGTTTCCGCGCCGCCGCCACCGCTGCCGTCCCCGCTCCTCTGGTTCTCCGTTCGTCCGCGAGAGGGCGAGCGGCAGGCTGGAGTTGCGAATATACGCACACGCGCATGCTGCTCGCGCTTGCACGCACGGGACACCAGCCTGGGCTCAATGTTTGCAGTCGCCTATTGGCGACGTGCGCGTGCAAAAGCATCGCAATGGCCGGCTTTTCACAACTGGCCAAGCGCTCACTATGACGTCTTGAGTATGAATTATACTTTCAATATTGGAAATAAGAAAAATGTCAGACTGCCAACTTTGACGGGGCCGGTTTAAGGACGCGCTGATTATACATAGCTTGCAAACGTCCCCATTGCTATAGGTACTGACGCCTATTTCTACTTACTAGTTTCTTAGAACTGCCAGTTCTGCGGTGTGAAACTAACACGGCGTACCGAACGCTAGCGGCGTATAAAATACTGGCATGGTCGCTACTGACGTCACATGCAAGCTATGTATGAGCTTCAGCCGTGCCTTTTATACTTATCATCACAATTGTCGCTGGTAATCGATAATCTTGGTCGCGACATCACAGATAGGAACCATAACACGAAGACATAACAAAACATCTCGTCGCCAATACCGCTTAAAGGACAAGCAGAAGAGTCATGGTCTGGAAGGTCAGTAACTCTCCGGGACCTCTAGTTCCCATCAAGGCGATGCAGCAACAAAACGTTGTTGCGGAAAGCAACAACATTTTTGTTGTTGCTTTCCGCAGAAGAGAAAGCCAGCTGGGCGTAAGCCATTTCTTTCCCATCGTCAGAGTGCCAGCCGGACCAGTGGCACCCACCATGTCTTGCTGCTCGGTTAGAAGCTCGACCGCAAGCTGGGAGACATCAAGGCCCGCTTTCGCGAAGACCGCCGCCCGGCCAATACCGGCACCAACCCCTGGAGCTCCACCACAGGGAGGTGTTGGACTCCCGACGTCAGCGGAAATTCGGCCGGCTCGTCTGCATGCAAGCTCGACACGCAGGGAGCCCTCGCATCATCATCATCATCATCTCCATCATCATCATCATCATCATCATCATCCACACGATTCATTTGTACAATACCCTTTCATAATCATTAGAAGCAGCACCGCCGGCCTTTAAGGTATATGGGCCATTTGCCTTTCTGCGGCGACGCGGCTCTCCTGAGCTAACATAAATATATCATATCATATCATAAATCCAAGCAGCGGGGTCTCGTGGTGGACGTGCAGATCGAGGCTGCAGGCTCACCACTTCGAGGACGTTGAGACTGCCGTTGACAGAGTTGAGGTATTGGGACGTGAAACCCAGCTCGGCAACCATGTGTTTTGCAACGGAAAGGTTACCGGCCAAGACGTCGTCAAACACGTCCTCCAACGACATCTTGCAGTCCTATAGTTCCACTTCGTCGTTTTCTTTTTCAGTCGTTTGTCGAACGCCATTATGGTAGCGCCGTCAAAGCTCGAGTGCGTGGATTTATCTCGCGCCTTATTTCCATGATAGCGCGCACAGTCAAACGCTGTATCAAGACAGACGCTCTATTTAACCTTCCTTGATGCGGCGCGCATTGCTAGATCTATACTCTGTTTCACCTTATGATGCACCGCAGGAAAGGCTACAAGCGCGAGCTCCTTGCTCTAGGGTACATCTCGGCGGCACAAGCTCTCGTGCGTTAAGAGCAGCACCCAACGCTACGAGCTCGCGCTTCTAGCCTTCTCTGCGGTACAACATAAGGTGAAACGGAGTATAGACCTTTCCAAAAACGAGCTTGTGGCCGGTGACATTTTGAGCGTTCGTGCGTATGGCGCATGCTTTGCTCGCTTTCCGAAGCGACGAACACGCACGCTGGACTGTGATTTTGTAAACATTGGAAAGGTCTATAGGGTGCGTGCGATTTGCTTAAGATGATGATATCTGATCATTTTGTTCCGAACGCTTTTGTTTCTTTTTTTGTTCTGGAGGGTGTGAAGAGCGTCTCCCGTAAAGCCCCTCTATCCTGGGAAAAGTGGCGCCATTCATTGTTGTAAAAGTGCACGAGACACGTTCCGCGAGGCCACTTCTTGGAAGAACATGACGTCTAAAATCTAGCTCAGTGCTGCGCTGTGCCGCCATGATCTTCCCAAAGGCTGCAGGTTGCACGTGCCTCGTGCATCGACGCACCTTGCGCTACTTTTATAACATGAAGGGGCTTTATACCCGTGCCACACTGGCAATTCAAATGCCATTTATAACGAATGACATTCGTGTGATCGACGAATCGGCTCGCGATCTGTCGCGCGTGGAACGCCCCATGCTCGGAATGTCGCGCGCTGATTGGCCGATCGTTTAAATGTCATTCGTTGTAAATGGCATTCGAGTTGCCCGTGTGGCACGGATATAAAGGCCGGTTCAGACACTTGCGGTTGAGTGCGTTTGACTGCGTTGCGTCGAGAACCGAAAGCCAGTCACCGGCACATCTGTGCTTCGTATGAAGCGTGGAATTCAATTGAAGGACTCATCTTGGCACGCGATATTAGCAGCAGGGATGTCCTGGTTTCTCGCAGCCGCAACGCAGTCAAACGCAGTCAAACGCAACTGTCTAAACCAGGCTTAAGTCTCCCGGCGCGGGCTCTTGGCATTGGCAGTGCTTGCTAGGCAGCATTTTGTTACCGGCTATTTATTTGTCTTTTTCCCGAGCGTGCGCGCTCTCGACATCGACTACTATAAAGAATGGCTAACGCGGACGTTTAAAATACTTCACATCGAAAAAAAAAAGAAAAAAAAAGAACAGCGCAAAGGCACGAACAAGAATCAGGAGGTAGACGAACAGCGCTGCTGTCCGTGTACCTTCCTGTCCTTGTCCATGTCCTTGCGCTGTCTTCAATATTTGTTTTCTCCAAAGAATGGCATCACTCTAAACAGAAGGGCATTGAGGCACCAGCTATAGACGTTTGCAAGCATGGCGTCCCGGCTGGTGCCCCATCCGTGCAAGCACGTGCAGCCTGCACGTGAAGATAGCCTTGGCAGGCCTGGAATTCCACGTGCTTGCTAACACGAGGAAGAGCATGGCGGCCGCCAGATGCCCTGTTTGCAATCGTCTATAGACGTTTGCAAACACGGGTTTCTGACGGGTGCCCCATGCGTGCAAGAGGTTGCAGCATGAGCGTGAAGTTAGCTTTGGAAGGCTTGCACTTGCATGCACTTGCTTGCTCACACGAGCAACAACATGGCGGCGGCCATATGCCTTGTTTGCTGGGGAGGAGATCGAACAGTCACGCCTCTAGCGGTACGCTTCAGCTGTGGGGACAACAAAACCGTATTTTCTTGTTTGTTTTTGACCCAAGAAATCGATGATGATTCGAGGGCAGCTCCTCGTGCGAATAAAACACTGGTCAGAGCGAAGCGCTCGTGCCCAGACCGCGCAAGACGAGCTGTAATTTCTTTGTTATGCTGTGTTAGTAAACACCGGGCTGTGGGTGTTTACTAACACAACATAAGAAAGAACAAGCAAGCAACTACAACAACAAGCAAATTGTACTGCTCGTGTCGAGACCGTGCAAGACGAGGTGTCTTGCACGGTCTCAGCACGAGCAGTACAATTTGCTTGTTGTTGTTGTAGTTGCTTGCTTGTTGGTGTTATTTGCACCAAAACAAAAACAACAAGCAAGCAATTTAGTAAACACTGGGCTGTGGGAGGGGGATCGGTGGCCGAGTGGGCTCGCGCACACCAGCTCGGAACACGAGGAGCAAAAGCTCGCGCTGCACAACCCAGGGATCCTGGGCCACGGTGTCCTGGGCCGGTTTGCTCATCTTGCGGCCGCGGCTGCGGCTGCGGCCAAGAGGGATTTATCTGTCACGTGACCAGCTCCTTGAGGACAATGAAGTACCTAGCGTCCCTGCCTAATGGCGGAGAAGTTCGTATCGCTTCAAGCACAAAAGCTTAAGTTCGCTCGCAGAAACTGACTGCAGGAATTTTGAACTGGAGTCCAATTGACCGCCCCTTCATACTGTAGGAGCGGCAGGTAAAGTTCCGGCAAGGGAGGGTAAATATGAGTCAACATAAAGAAAAAACCACGCAAGATAAAGCGGTTGCAGTACATTTATATATCTCCGCCAGCGCCGGCGGCTCGCGCCTTCTGTTGTGGTCGTGAGGTTAGAGCGTCGGTACTTTTCGTCGCGGCGTGAAAGTTCCGGGTTCAAATCGCGCTAGGAACTTTTTTTTTTTCGGAATTCTGCGCGTGTCTCACTTTTTAATTGTGATCCTTTTTACGAATCATCCACTTGCACTACTGCGCCTTACACTGTTTTTACAGTTAGTCCCGCCTGTTCAATTGACACGCCGGGAAGAAAAAAAGTTCAAGGCAAGTTAACGCGCTAATCCAATCGTTTCATAATGTTCATTAAAAGGAAACCAAGGTAACAACATCGGTATGGCTTTCACACCAACGGAGCCGAAACAAGCATCCTTTCCCCAGAAACTACAATTTTATGTGTTTTTAAATATACAACGATCTTGCTACAACTCATTTCAATAACAGTAAACGCCTATTTAGTACTGATAAAAACTGCAGTTGTGACAATTAAAAAAAACAGAAAAACTTCCACAAAATAAGCAAAAAAAAAAGGCTAGCAGCTCTGGATGCATTGATTGAGCGAAATCCTACAGGCAAGGCGGCAAGTCAAACGTCTGAGAAAGTAGTAAAACCGAAATAAAAGAGATCATAATTTTACTTGCATGGAATGAGATAAAAGGTATATTTTTACTCTTTACATTTTGCTGTGGCAATTGTTTTGTAATATTAACACATTACTCGTTGAATTTTAGTTAGAATAGCAGACGATCGCAACCGAATTCAAAAATGAATCAGGGGTCGACATCGCAAACCATTTCTCTAACGCAAACACCCAAAATTACTTTGGATCAACAAATGGAATTAATTAGAGCAGTTGGAAAACGGAAACAACAAATTCTAGAGAAATTCAGCAGCACAGTTACCTGGCGAACGAAGAGACGGGCATGGGAAGATATTGACAACTTTCCGCGGAGAGAGAGAGAGAGAAAAAACTTTTATTTTCGCTCCGAGTCCGGAGCTCCCTTTCCGCGGAGTGTACGGCAGATGCAGGAGGCGTGGCGGAAATTGGTAAAGAAAGCCAGAGACATGTATGCGTGCTTCCGAGGTCATTAACAACGAATTAACTGGCGAGTCAGAACTACCCGCCAATGATTTTATAGAGCTCATAGGGCCTTGTCTATATTCTTAGTGGGAGTGCAGTCAAATAAAAAAAAAAAATGAGTTTCTGGCGTGATTTGAACCCGGGACTTACACGCCGCGACGAGAAGTACCCACGCTCTAACCTCTCGACCACAACAGAAGGCGCGAGCCGCTGGCGCTTTCGGAGGTATATAAACATACTGCAACCGCTTTTATCTTGCGTGGTTTTTTTTTTTTATTTTGACTCATATACCCTCCTGGCCGGAACTTTACCTGCCGCTCCTACAGTATATAAGGGGCGGTCAATTGTACTCCAGTTGAAAGTTCCTGCAGTCAGTTTCTGCGAACGAAATTAGGCTTTTGTGCTTGAAGCGATACGGATTTCTCCGCCATTAGGCAGGGACGCTAGTACTTCATTGTCCCCAAGGAGCTGGTCACGTGGCAGAACAATCCCTCTTGGCCGCAGCCGCAGCCACGGCCGCAAGATGAGCAAACCGGCCCTGGGCTCAATCCCCACCCCTGCTCGTTTCGATCTGATCTGGATGAGCATCGTACCGACGTACGGTCGTGTATCACTGGCTGCACTGGCTAAATTGCTCATCTACGGCGAGTGACTCGTCGCAACTTTGAAATGGCTGACCAGCTACACGCTGTATAAATATCCATACAACCCCTCCCCCTTAAAGGGATACTGAACCAAAGAATTTAGCGTCCATAATAAGTGGCGCACGTTCAAAGGGATACTGAACCAAGGACGCAGGTAGCAGTAGAACCACAGAAACATAAATATTGCGCTAGAAAACGCAAGATAACATATTTTAAAGTGAATTAAACGATAATCAAAAACCACCTGGTAGTTGGTTATGAAGCTTCAATGGAATGTCGTGACGACAACATGCCTCTGCAAGCAGCGCCACAGCGGTATGTCCACTCACTGGTATAGATTGCCTAGGCCTGAACGCAATACCGAGGCGTCTTGGTGGAAAGAGCCAAAACGAAGTGAGCCACCGTGGTTTCAGCTCTCGTGCGACGCGCAAACGCGTGCGCATGGCTCGTTGACGCTTCGGTTGTTCCCAGGCTTGGTGCGCGTGTCTGTCCTGAAGAAGTTGACGATGCGGAAGGATCATACAAATACGGCTCCAAGCCGAATCGCTTTAAAGGGGTACGGAAACGAAATTTTAGCGCCGATATTTTTGCATAAATATGGGCTAGGGACAGGCACCACCTTCTTCTGGGAGCGCCCCAAGTGAGAAAACCTAGTCAGAAACATGTGAACGCTAGCCACCAATATCATACCGAAGAAGAAGAAGTTACCCCTGGGAACTCAATAGTATAATTCATGAGGGTAGATGAAAAAGAAGAATTCCAGTAAAGAGTATAATTCATGAGGGTAGATCACTCTCCCCTCGCCATTGCTGGGTACTAACGGTTATTTCTACTTACCGGTTCCCTCGAGCTACTACTTTTGCGGCGTGAAACTAACACGGTGAACCGAACGCTCGTGGCACATAAAATACTGGTATGGTCGCGAACGACGTTATGGGCAAGCTAGAACGTACAGTCCTCGGATATTACTACTATACTCCATCTCACTAGTTGTGTGCAGCAAAGGCAAGGTTAGGGGCTCGAGAGCGTGGCTTTCAGATGTGCCTTTCTTGCGCGAGCTCTCGCGCAAACGGAGCATTCTCCAAAGCTGAGCTCTCGAGCTCCTATTCTTGCCTTTACTGCACACAACTGGTGAGACAGAGTATAGGCGAGATCGTCACACGTTGACGCCATCAAGCGGCAACGCTCGCAACTACGGTACCCTTGGCAGTGCAGGAACTATTGACGTCACCGGCGCGATACGCATTGCGCTTCTCGCTGGCCGACTTTCAAGCGAAAGGAAGAGAGCTCGCGCTCACGTCATTTCGTTTCCGTACCCCTTTAAACAAGCTCGATAAAGCGCCCCCTATAGTTCGATCTCCTGCCCAATAAGGAGTATTCACTGGGCGCCAAATTTGTGGGTGCTGTCTAGAGCGCATGCTCAGAACGAGCCCACATTAATAGGCTGCTAAGACCGGCAATCTTGAGGGTGCGGAATGCACGTTACAAAATAACTGTGAAAGCTCACCATCAGCACGCGCTCAGCAGTCGTGCACACAGCTATGGCTGCCAGTGAATACTTTCTATACTTCGTTCACTCTTAAGCTGAGACTAGAGCCAAAGCTACAAACGCGAGCTCGCCCGCGCTCCTAGCTTTGAGACGTGCATTTCTAGCGCGAGTGCTCGCGTTCTGCAGAAGAACGCTTCAAAGCAGCAACCTTGAGAGAAGAGTGCGCGCGCACAACTTCATCGGCGCTTACGAGGTGCGAGCGCACGGGCACCCATGGTCATGGCTTCATTCCCAAAGAAAGTTGCCCCAAGTATTGACGATTTCCATCACGTGTTGAGTTCAGTTCAGAAAGTGTTTATTGACCTCTCGGGGAGAGAGAGTGAGAATGAGATCGGTGGCTTACAGCCTGGATCTATGGCCAGGGAAGGGGGGGTCCTGGACGGTCATAGGTAAGCGGTCAGCACCGCCTTGTGGATGAAATTTAAAAGCTAGGTCATGACGGCCCGACGTTTGTAGGGAGGGCCCGGGGGATGGGCCCCTTCCTCCATGCTGAGACGTCTGGTGGTATGTATTTTGACACACTTCTTCCAATTCCGGGCAGTCCCAAAGTAGGTGACTCTGGTCGGAAGGAAGGTACTGACAGAGACGGCAGTGGGGTGATGTGGGTGGTGTGGTTCAATGCTCCCTGGCCCTGGTGTGCATGTGCTATTTGTGACAATCCTCTGGAGCAGCACTCGGCGCGTTAAGCTCCAGACTCCGGACATCTGCGCTAGAGCGCGCGGGTTCGGAGCGTAGTAACTGCAAAGAAAAAAGAAGTGTATTTTTAAACGTCCTAATTGGGACAAGCATATCACAAAGCAATTATTCCGCCAAAAACAAAATTTTTTACAGCAGTATTTATTGCGCGAGACTGATTTCAGTTTGCGGCTATTTCGTCCGTTTTAAATCGCGCGCCACAAAGTTGGTATTATACGTCACGTAGTGGCTGCTATACGTCACGGAGTGACGTATAACAGCCACTCCGCGCGCGTCGAAAGAGCGGAAGTTTTAAATGTGAAGAAGTTGTGACTCCGACTAAATTACGTCCTATGGCGTAAATATTGCTAAAAAAAATTGTTTTTTTCGCGGAAGATTTGTTTTGTGGCATGTTTGTCCCAATTAGGCTGTTTAAAAAACACTTTTTTCTTTGCAGTTACCCTTTAACGACCGCATTTTTTTTTTCATACCGAGGCGCCATCTGACGCCAATTTATAATGTTTCCGGTTCCAGCTTTCCGGCGCGCACATGGCTCCCGTCACGTCGAAAATTGTTAAGTGGTTTGTTCGACGACGACTTCGATGAAATAAGTGCGCGGAGGGCGGCGGCAACAGTAGGAGCTTGCATTTGTGCTGCACGCTGTTGGTGTGGCGATTAAAGGTACGCCGAACGTCTTCTGAATTTCCCAAAAGCCTTAAAGGGCCTCTGACACGCCAAAAAAAAAATATTTTTTTTTTCATGCTAGGCGTTGAATTGTCCTATCTGGTCGCTAAACTCGTCAAACACAAAGTTGGGCACGAAGTTCGCGGAGCGTGCTGATTGGACTCCCGCGACGTTGGCGTCACGCGGGACGAGATGTCAATCATCCAAGCTCTCTCGGTGCTCAAATTCCAGCGAGAATGTTAGGCACAAAGTTGTAGCGAGCTTCATCGGAGCGCGCGCGAGCAACACCGTGGGGCCAGCCGATTGAACGGCTGCACTGATGACGTCGCGCCCGCGTGTCCCTACATCCCTACGCCGCGATAGAGTCAATGAAACATAGATTGTACCTAGGCGGGCTGTAAATACTCTGAACTTTCTCGTCGGAAGATCGTCGTTTGTGGAAGTTATTGGTGACGACAAAGTGACGTTTCACAACTTTGGGAAGGAGTTATTGAGGCCAAAATCTTCGCTTCGGAATCGAGGCGAAGATTAAACTTTGTGATATTGTGGAGCCGTGCGCGGTGTACGCGGTTTCAGAGCTCATCTTCCGCCACTGTCAACAACACGACCGGGGTCACCCACAGGCGTTGTGTATAGAGACGTCGGTAATGTCTGAGAGATGAGGGGGCGAGGGGGAAGGGAAAAGCCGGGGAAAGGGAAAAAAAGGGATAACCAACACAAACACACACTCAAATAGGGATCAGGAAGGGCCGTAGAAATTGTTCGGGAGAGAGAGAGAGAGAGAAGGGGGGTGGGGTGATAGTAGTGAAGAAGGGGGATAACCCTTCCCCCGAATTTTTAGAGCGCAACTCTTATGCGCCCCTTTCGAGCTTGAGCGGCGTCGCATTATGGGACGTTTTTTCACTAAATTTAGCGGGGAAATTGACGTCACGTGATTTTGACACCAATTTGGTTTTCCCGCTAAATGAGAAAGCAACAGGATAGGCGGAGGGGGGACGGAGGCATACCCTCCCCTCCGTGCCCTCCCCTCCTCCTCCTCAAGAGCTGCGCTTTAATTCGACATTATAGAGAACTGTAAACGTCTGTCATTTTTTTATTATAACTCTCTAAAATGCTATAGTCCGGGGCTGGGGCGATATCCCCCCCTTACACCCTTATGCCCTTTGCGCCCCCTTTTTGAACGCCACTGGGGGGGGGGGGGGTGAATCGCCCCCCTCCCCGTTCTTCTTTTTTGACGACCCTGCTTAGAGGCGTTCCAACTGAGCGATGACGAAAAACAGCACAGCGTGCAATTTTCTAAATTATGGTTCTAGAGATTCTGGAATTAAAACGGGGCGCGTTCTATGAACTTACGAGCGGCCATGACAGACTTTCAATCGAGAGGTTCGTGCCAGGGCTCGTTGGTGCAGGCGCGTTCAGTGACGTCCTTTATAGTTCATAACTTTGACGTCAGGGTCAGGATGATCAGTTGTGAACGACAAATTTGATGGTGCGTGTTCGAGTCGACGGTGAAAAGTTTGGTTGTGTACGATGAAAGCTTGGTGTACCTCGCGTTCTCGAAACATCACTGTCAATATTGACCAACTGACATTACTCTTATTTCAGTTGATGAACGCAGAACTAATCTCAGTTTGGCTTATCTTTGAAAGTCTATCATAAAAGGATCTTATCTCTCGCTGATGGGGGACAACTGCCTGTAAAGGTGTATCCACACGACGGACCGGGCCGCGGACCGATTATCACGTGATGCGCGGCCCGCGGGCCGCCCGGCTGCAATGAGCATCCCACCGGCGGACCAAAAGAGCAGACGACAGAGCGAACGGGCCGGTCTAACCCTCGACCTCACAGCTCCGCCAAACGCATGCAGCGAGCTGCTGTGAGGCTATTTGTAAGGAGCCAAGATGGAGGTTGAACGAAAGAGACGTTTGGCCGCGGTGGCCTTGGCGTTGACTATTGAGGACGAGGAGGACTTAAGTGAACCGAAAAGGGCAATCCCACCAGAGCGGGGATTGCTCCACGAGCGCAATGAAGTAAAAAGTTGCATCGTCGCACCATGCCGCCATCGTCGCACAAAAAAAGGTTTGTCTTCGTCTTCAGCAGTTGGCGCCAAAAGAAAACGACTTTGGATTTGGATTCCAATCCAAACAACAAAAGTCAGCTTGTTGCCAGACTTAGCGCTTCAATTATACTAAAAACGCCGCGGTCCGCCGCCAAGGTCCGGGCAAGAAAAGTCGCTTGGCATTTCTCAGAAGCGCGGGCCGCGGACTGCCGGCGGACCTCGAATACCGGTGACGTAAGATCACGTGATGCACGGCCCGCCGACCAAAACAGCAATTTGGTCCGTCGTGTGGATACACCTTAAGCGAAATCCGTCCAAAGGTGGACAATGCTACTCGGCTGCTTGTGACCTAGCCACGTCGGGCTACACTCTGATCAAATTCAAAAGGCCGAGATAAATAAAAGGGACGACAGGGGCGTTTTTTTAGTAAATTCTGCTTTATCGGCGGAAATAAGAACAATATCAGGCAATCAAGTTCGACGGTGTTTATTTTAGAATGCAATTACCAAAGCCTCCGCTGTGCTTTTTAGAGACCATCAAGATCGCAGCTGATAATCTTCATCGTGACATTATACGTATACGAACCACGTTCGTCTCTGTGTGCTGCTCTAGCTCGAATCCCTACTACTCCCTATAGGGAGTAGTAGGGATTTTTCCCCCTTTCAATGAAAAATGCGGGTTTGTGAGAAAAGAAAACTTCGCAGTAATCTTTCGGCTCCTCCCCCCGCTATGTCATAACACGAAGAAAGTTGTGTCTGACGAGTTTAGCGACCCAGGACATTACAAAAAAATTGTTTCACTATAGAGTTGCGTAGTTTTTTTTTATAAAAAATAGAAATACGAGGCCCAATTCAAAGTTCCCGCCGTGCATGTGACGTAACAGTGTACCGCAAGGTGTCGGGGCGCTCAGAAGGGAGGCATCGACCTACGTCACTAAAGGTGGGTTCACCGGAAGTCACGTGAGTTTCACTCCTCGTGCTCCCCACGACCGTGCCTAAGACTTTTTTATTTTTTTTTATTCTGCTCCTCGTACGAGCGATCGTAGAAAACGAAGTTTCAGTTCCACTAGCTCTTTATCCCTGCACCGTTGGTTAGTTTGCGTGCTGTAAAATTTGAGGACGAAGAGTCAGTGGATCGACGTGATGGAGGTCAATGATGAAAGCGTTGCGAGTACAAGCCAGTGTACGAGTGCATGCCGTCAGTCCGATGATACAGGGCTATACTGGGCGCAAAACAAGCTATCAAGTTTTGAAAAAAAAATTTAGAACGCTCGCAGAAATTAGGATTGCTAGCATACGACACGCCCGATCGCATTGCTGAAGGTTGAGACACCGAGGTCGTTGAATCATCGGATACTCTCCAGGCTGAAGATGCCTGCCGTCTAAAGAATACGAACTGGTGAGTGTACCAAGTAAAAGTAAACGTCGAGCACAAAGTACGTCTTTTGTCTAGAACATGAGTAGAACTTGTTTACTAGGTGCTCATGCGGCCGATGTAAGTCTCTCAGAAATGCCTGCAGTGTGATCTCTTCTTCAGTAGCTGAAACACCGGGACAGTCCCTCACACAGCACCTTCTAGGCATTTAGTTGATCACATCAATTCACTGACTCCGCTTCTTCTACCTTTACAGCAACATTAAGCGATGAAAAGCAAATAAAAGAAAGCTTGTCTGCTTGGACCGCTCGTGGAGGAGCGGAGAATAACAAAAATATTTAAAAAAAAATATTACACGCGCTCGCGGTAAGCACGAGGAGGGATACAACTCACGTGACTTCCGGCGATGCCTCCCTCTTGACCGCCCCGACACCTTGCGGTACACTGTTACGTCACAGTGCACGGCGGGAACTTTGAATTGGGCCTCGTATTTCTATTTTTTTATAAAAAAACTACGCAACTCTATAGTGAAACAATTTTTTTTGTAATGTCCTGATATGCCAATTCAACGCCTAGCATGAAAAAAAAAAATGTTTTTGGCGTGTCAGAGGCCTTTTAAAGAATGACGGCTGCACAGCCGAATTCGTCGACTCGCCTGATCCTGAAATTGTGGTAAGGCACATGAAGGACTTCGACAAGCATTTGAAGGATGTATGCATACCTGTCTATAGACCTTTCAATGTTTACAAAATCACAGTCCAGCGTGCGATCTTCACAGCCCAGCACGTGCGTGTTCGTCGCTTCGGAAAGCGAGCAAAGCACGCGCTATACGCACGAACGCTCAAAATGGCACCGGTTTTTTTTCCACAATGACGAACGACAGCACGAGCTGCCAAGGTATCGCCGTCGACGCATCCACGTATCCAAGCAGGCGCGAGAATAGAACGCGAGACGCGTGAGACCACCGCGAGAGCGGAAACGCCGTCATCTTACCAGAAACCGAGCTGTTCGAGCTCTCGCGCACCATCTTCGTCGACGGAACTCGCGGAGCGCGCTCTGCCACCGTGCACCGGTGGCAGAGTGCACTCCAGCGGTCAGAGTGCACTCTGACCGCTGGAGCGCGCTCGAGCGCGTAAACTTAAACGCGCCCAATGCGAGTCCCCTGCACATTCCGCTCGGGAGCGGATTTACGCAGGGGGATCAGGGCTGCCGAGTCTGTCTTGGGGTTTTCTTGATGAGTTGCTTCGCCTCATTGGGGTCGTAGTCGGGGTCTTCCCCATCTTCGCCGAGCTCTGGCGCGAGCGGGTATCCGTGCTCTTGTAGTTGACTTGGCACAGTAATCGGCTCGCGGGCCACGCAGTGAGCTTTTTCGTTAACCCCTTCGTGGGCAGGAACCCAGGCCATTTTGATGGTGTTGCCGGCTGCGAGTAGGTCGGAGGCCATCCGTCGGATTGCCTTAACTATACCTGTTTTCACCTCAAGAACCGAAGTAAAACAAGTCCGGCTCCTCGCGGAACATTACTAATTTTCCCCTTTATGTGGATAATGAAGACATATGTAGGTGAATTTCAGATTAGATTTATGTTATCTTATCAAGACGTGCCCGTTCCAAACGCCAAAAGCATCGCTTTTTTCCTCCGACAACCGAATCTCATAAGAACTATTTCGTGCCGCGTAGGAACAATGCGCAAAACTTACTTTCTTCTTGAGGTGAAAACAGGTATAGCTTGTCTGCTTGGACCGCTCGTGGAGGAGCGGAGAATAACAAAAATATTTAAAAAAAAATATTACACGCGCTCGCGGTAAGCACGAGGAGGGATACAACTCACGTGACTTCCGGCGATGCCTCCCTCTTGACCGCCCCGACACCTTGCGGTACACTGTTACGTCACAGTGCACGGCGGGAACTTTGAATTGGGCCTCGTATTTCTATTTTTTTATAAAAAAACTACGCAACTCTATAGTGAAACAATTTTTTTTGTAATGTCCTGATATGCCAATTCAACGCCTAGCATGAAAAAAAAAAATGTTTTTGGCGTGTCAGAGGCCTTTTAAAGAATGACGGCTGCACAGCCGAATTCGTCGACTCGCCTGATCCTGAAATTGTGGTAAGGCACATGAAGGACTTCGACAAGCATTTGAAGGATGTATGCATACCTGTCTATAGACCTTTCCAATGTTTACAAAATCACAGTCCAGCGTGCGATCTTCACAGCCCAGCACGTGCGTGTTCGTCGCTTCGGAAAGCGAGCAAAGCACGCGCTATACGCACGAACGCTCAAAATGGCACCGGTTTTTTTTCCACAATGACGAACGACAGCACGAGCTGCCAAGGTATCGCCGTCGACGCATCCACGTATCCAAGCAGGCGCGAGAATAGAACGCGAGACGCGTGAGACCACCGCGAGAGCGGAAACGCCGTCATCTTACCAGAAACCGAGCTGTTCGAGCTCTCGCGCACCATCTTCGTCGACGGAACTCGCGGAGCGCGCTCTGCCACCGTGCACCGGTGGCAGAGTGCACTCCAGCGGTCAGAGTGCACTCTGACCGCTGGAGCGCGCTCGAGCGCGTAAACTTAACGCGCCCAATGCGAGTCCCCTGCACATTCCGCTCGGGAGCGGATTTACGCAGGGGGATCAGGGCTGCCGAGTCTGTCTTGGGGTTTTCTTGATGAGTTGCTTCGCCTCATTGGGGTCGTAGTCGGGGTCTTCCCCATCTTCGCCGAGCTCTGGCGCGAGCGGGTATCCGTGCTCTTGTAGTTGACTTGGCACAGTAATCGGCTCGCGGGCCACGCAGTGAGCTTTTTCGTTAACCCCTTCGTGGGCAGGAACCCAGGCCATTTTGATGGTGTTGCCGGCTGCGAGTAGGTCGGAGGCCATCCGTCGGATTGCCTTAACTATACCTGTTTTCACCTCAAGAACCGAAGTAAAACAAGTCCGGCTCCTCGCGGAACATTACTAATTTTCCCCTTTATGTGGATAATGAAGACATATGTAGGTGAATTTCAGATTAGATTTATGTTATCTTATCAAGACGTGCCCGTTCCAAACGCCAAAAGCATCGCTTTTTTCCTCCGACAACCGAATCTCATAAGAACTATTTCGTGCCGCCGTAGGAACAATGCGCAAAACTTACTTTCTTCTTGAGGGAAAACAGGTATAGCTTGCTCGGGGAGTGACGGGAGCGGCATTCTGGTAATGCAGCCACAAAGTCCGGAGGTGTCTCGGTCGAACACTTTCCTCGACGATGGTGCGCGGCGCTAGATAAATAGCTCCATGTTCTCCTTCCCTTAACCGATGTCCCGCCGCGGACAATGCTTCCGTCATGGAGATTCGTAGACGAGGAATCACACACGGGACGGAACAAGCAGTTTTAGGGGAGGAGACGAAAGCCGCGCCAGTGTATCGCGATCGTCTCATTGGTGTCCGTCCAGTCTTGGATAAGTTCGCAGTGCTGTCGTACTTGGCAGGCTTGCTTGTCACGGCGACAAGGCCCGGTTCCCCAAGGTACTGGTCGGTCGTCCAACACGCACAAGTCAACGCTCCACGGGGGGTAGTCAATCTCCAGGAAGGGGGAAAGGCTATGATCAGGACCAACTTGAATTGTGATATCCGAGCCGACAACTTTTTAGGATTTGTCCGGGGGACGAGCTTTTGAACCTCCTCTCACGGCTTTCTTAGACCTCCAGGCGCTGTACATATCTGATTTGCTCGAGAAGGCTAGCGAGCGAACCTACCGCCATACTTTTCTGCTCTCCGCTAGAAGCCGTCATTTCGCTGGAGTCACCTAGAGATCCTGTATTACAGAGTGTGTCGACCGAAGTAACGTGGTTCATGGGCCGCGTTTGCAATACGGGCTGCGAGGAGGTGACGAACGCGTTGGTCGTCTGCGAGCGTCTCTGCCTTTCCGCCTGCTTTCCTCTTCGCTACGCGAACGCACGGCGCATGCGCACTTCCGACAAATCGCCGTAGGACGCGTCCTCCATTTCATTGCAAACGCTCCCCATGGTTTGAGATGGATCCTTTCTACAATCTAGGCTCTCTAGAGTCCCCAATACACCTTTCCCACAAGGGCGCAGCCATCTTGAATGTCGTCACTTCCGGTATGCGTCTCCACGCCGCTAGAAAGTGTTCACGAAAAACGCGCGATCGTCACACATTCTTGTTCTGCTTCACGTATATTTTCTCGCATATTCCAGGTTAAAATGTTTTATTATTTTCCGTGCCGCGTACCAGATACAGAACCCACGTGACTGAGAAAGACAGGAAACAAACCTCTGGAGGATATGGAGCGGTCCAAAAGTGCTTCATGCTCGAGCCTTTAGAGCGGTAGATGCCAGCGTGCGCTTGTACGCGAAAGAAGATACCAACAAATTAAAGGGACCATGAAGGCAATTTAATTTTTTTTTAAAAAGAAGGTGTTTTCGGAAGCATTGGGGTCCTGGCATGCCACACAATTTTTTCTAGAACTTTGTGACTCTTATTTCTGTACCTGCAAATAAATCTGCGAAACCGAAACAAACATTCAGATTTCTTCCCATTTCGCCTCTGGAAAGAGAAGTGACGTCAGGGAGCACTGTCGGCATCGGTAGGATTTAGTGCACACTCAGTGTGGTTCCCGTGGTTCGCTATAGGGCACGGCGGTCTGTGAAGAAAACCTGGAAGAAATGGGCGACAACGCCGCGCTCGCAAACGAGTTTGAGCTCCCGTTCAGCGACCTCACGCCGACTGAACGGGAGATGCTGGTAAGGACGCAGAACTCTGGATTGGCGCTTTACGAAGGCGCCCCAGACCTACCACCAGCTCCTCGGTCGCCGCCTCAGAGCGACTCCGGCTGACGTGAAGGTGCTGCTCAAGTCTTCTGGGGGGCTATGTTGCGCTTTTTGGACTCCTAGGAGACTTGGAAGAGGGAAGTGACGTCAACGACTAGAGAAACGCAGATTGGATGTTGACAGAAGAAAACAAAATCAACATCCAATCTGCATTTGCTGCGTTGTTGACGTCACTTCCCTCTCCCTAGTCTCCTGGGAGTCCAAAAAGCGCAACATAGCCCCCTGGTCGGAAATGCAACGAACAAATCCTGACACCGCTGTCCACAGCTCTACGCAAGACGACGGCGCGCAACCAAATGCTGCGCATTGCTGCATCGGTCGGCAGTTTATGCAAGCTAACGTCGCCCGATCGACCACACGTCTTTAGCCGACCTTTCGCGCAACCTACTACTGCACATAAACGCGGCATGATTGGTGAGACACCAGTTCGCAAAGCGAACACGAGACGACGCACGAAACCATAACCAAAGTCCGCCGCCCCCGGCGCTCGTACCTTTTTCTTTTTTTTTCATGGTTGCTCGATGCTTGTTACGCGCCCGAGGTAGCAGGGCGGGATGCGTTCAACCAGTGACAAACGGAGGGATCGCTTCAGATTATGCTTTTATACACGGTATGAAACCTATTAATTCCCAACTACAACTTTAAAAGATTATCCAACGTTCAAATGAACTTTTTTCATCACATCTCACCACCGAAATCGAAACCAAGAGCGCGTCTATCGTTTGAACCAATCGCCAGACGAGGAGCCCGTTGTCGTCACGCTTCAACGGCGCACTTTAGTTCACCTTTCTGCCGCCGCCTCGGTGGGGTCTCAGGCATCGTTCCCGGCGCTAATATTACCGCGCCTGTTTGCTCGATTGGTGTGGCACCCAAACTTCTGTTCGGGCTAGAACTTGGTCAACAGTATCTGAGACGTGCCTGACATCCATTTCAATTGTTGAATAAAACTTCGAAACTGCCTTCATGGTCCCTTTAACACACTAAAACTGCTCCGAACACACGAAGGGAATTCCCCAATAGACGTATTCCAAAACTCGAAGCGCCTCATCGCGGCGTAATATCAGGTTATGCATTGTGGGAATCCGTGGGAAGCAAAATCCATACACGCTGCGCTTCTGGCCCTCAGGTTCCCAAAATGCAACGCAGTGACGGATTTGTGGAAGTAGTCTATTCTCCGGCTGGACCTTCAAAAAAGCTTTTATTTTACGAGTTCTTCTGCAAACAAGGCGATTTTTAGAGATACGTTCTCGCGTGTGCGTTAAGGAACGTGGCACACAGCTGAGTTTTCTTTACGATGGCCCTACCTCCACCTAGAGTGCTTTAATGTGGAGGCACTCTACCTCCGAAAATAGCTCCCTTGAGATAGTAGTTTCCAAAGCTCTAAAAATACTGCAAGAAAGCGCAGTAGTCAAGAGAACCAAATTTTAATTCCTACAACTTCTGAGTTGGTGAGCTCCGGTAAAGTCTTCTGCACATGCCACTGTGAATTTTCAACGCCCACAGAAAAAAAAGAAGTAATTCTGAAGGCAGCGCATGGTACGTGATCATGGCTGGCAAATACAGTTCTTGGTACGTGATCCCGCTTTTTTCGCGAAAACGAACAATAAAACGCAAAACATAAAGACACAACAAATATCAACATTATAAAGATATAAAAATATTAAAAAAGCAAAAGGAAGCTTCCGTCACCACTAAACGCTTTCGAATTTTAGGGTTTTCCGTTTGCGCAGTCAAATTTGAAGTTTCTGACAAACGCAAGCCGGGAATCCGATCGCGCCTTTTTCAAGTAGGCCGCTTTCTCTGCGCTGGTCCACGTCTTCTTGTAGGTCACGTAGCGGTTCACTGAAAAAAAAAAAAAAAAAAACAGCAACAACAAGAACACATAAGTTATATATTAGATCTAGAGCTCCGTCGTCAGATCCAAATTGTCCCTTTCCCCATCCCATCCCTCGGGCTAGGGCCAGTCGTCGTCAATCCGAATTTTCAGCACCAACATCGCTTGTTGAATGGATAAAAAGAAAAACGCATTTTTTCACTCACTTACTTACTTACTCAAATACTAAATCAACTTTATTAATCAGCCGGGAAAGAAACAAAGTATTGGGTAGCTTTAGCATAGAGGTACCACATGTTACCACGAACATGGCCATGTTCTTGACGCGCGCTTAACCTAGCATGCTTTGTAGTCACGGCGTGAGCTCCCGGTAGCAATACCGCTCCGTACGGTAGCTTGAGGTAACGCTATGCTACAACTCCCTAATGTCAAGCGTTAATCGACCGGCAGCTAGAACACACGTGCGTGCCCGCAATGGTTCAAGATTAGGGGCACCTGCAAAATGTCTCGCAGTCAGACGCTTCCCAGATAATGGGAGATCGAACTATTGGGCAGGAGATCGAACTATAGGGGCGCTCTGACCCGTTTGTTGTCCCCATACTCGGTGTTTACTCAACACAAGGCCTGTGCACATGCCTAGAGGCCTTATGGGCATGTCCATGTCATCTTCTACAATAGAGCGCGGGGCACAGTTTAATGTAAAAAATACTAACAATCGACGAAGCGACGTTAAGTGCCGGATCTATCCTCAGAGAATGCGAGCTTGACCCACTTCGGCTTTGTGCTGAGCTGGGAGCGTGCATGCTGCATTGTTCATGCAGGCCGGAGTGGAAACAAAAGAGCCCCTCCTCCCCCTCGCCGGAGAACACGAACTCCAGCCGAACGCTGACGCCGCGTTCGGTTATGTCGGCCGAGCGCTGAGTCATCGTATTTGTTGTCCCCATCCGTGTTGTTCTAAAGTTAACCGCTTGGGGCGTCACGGTCGCTCCTCCTCCCCAATAGGGCTGTATTTTCGATGGCACCTACCGGAGGTCAGCTTTGGTCCCACATTGGACACAAAGTGCTAGTCAGCGTTGGGCTGGGACTCGCGTTCAACCGGCGAGGAAACGTGTCCTAACCGAACGATGACGCAGATCTCGTGTCCAATCGGCGATCCGTGCTGACCTCCGGGACACAAAAAAATAAATCCATCACTAAGGCTTTGCTATCTGAAGACGATGTATAGCGCAGCCTTGCCCTTTCTCACCGCAACGAGAACAAGAAAACAACCGTAATTTTTTCTGAATCATGACTGTCACTCTCAAAAGCCAAGGGGGCCTGGGAACAATGAAGTCCGCAAAACATTGCTCGTGCGCACTTACTTTCGATATGGTGACTCGAACGCGGCTCCGACTGGTATGTTCCCCGCATTATATATAAAAAAAGTGGTAATTCGACTTCCCCCTGATAACGCCACACGAGAGTCACGCCGTCGCCGGTCGCGATCCTGGCGGTGTCCCAGCAGCGGCAGTGGATGTAGCAGACGCCTGTCCTGCTGTAGTTCCCTCTCCAGCTTGACAGTCCACGGAAACTAGAGCAGCCAGGAGTTGGGACGCCGCGACGACAGCGATACTCGCGTCCACTCCTGCTTTTCGCCAGCATCTCTAGACCAACCACCAGGATCGCGACATTCGACAGCGCGACACTCAGGCTTCTGTGACGTCATTTGTCGCCAATTCGGGACCACTTTCGATCTGTGGGTGGGATCGGACGCTAAACACACCAGTGGGGAAAGGTAAAAAACGCAGGCGAGCTGGTGAATGATATCCACATTAACCCTGAGACGTAGGAAAATAAAAAAACGGACAGAACAACGAAGTCTCTAACACAGCTTGAAATTTATTTCACAACCATCGTCTTATATACAAGTCACAGACCTCCATCATAATTCAAAAAAACCTCCTCGCCCACTTCACAGTGTACCCTCGCCCTCAACCTATACCGATAAACGCACAAAAAATCAACAAACACAAAGGGACTCTACTCGAAAAGGGGATGCAGGAACTTCCGCACTTGGCGAGGTCAAACCTGACCCAACAGCACTTGGGAACTCTTTTTTCCTTATCAAACGACAAACAAGGCTGTCAAAAAAAAAACAAAAAAAAAGAAACTTAAAGGAAGGGAAGAACCCGAAACGCGAAACAATTGACCCATCACTTAACAACAAAAAAAAAAAGAATTATAAACCTAAAAACTTTTTCTTTTCCTTATCAAGGGATAATGAAGGTTGACTGATACAGTTCCCGAAGCTTAAAATACGCAGTTTCTTTTAACACTCTCCTATGGCTATTCTTCTCTCTATGTAAGATTTCAGTGCCCTCCCACTTTGGTACACAGTTGTTGCACTCGGCCACATGTTTAGCAATCTCAGAGTTCGGTGCATTATTTTTTACCGCCCTTTTGTGCTCTATGATAAGACCATTTAAACAACGACCAGTCTGTCCCACGTAGGAAAAACCGCAACGCAGAGGAATATTGTATACTACCTCTTCCTGACAAGGCACCGCTAGATCCCGGTGTTTTTTCGTACACTCCAAACCCGCCCCTGAAAAAGGCGTCAACTTTTCTAGCTTGTCCGAGCTTTCTAGCGCTCGGACCAGCTTTCTAGCTGGTCCGAGCGCGTGGAGCCAACGCCTCATGGAATAATCAAAGCCACGAACATTAGAATTTCGACGTCATCGCAGTGAAATCGAGCGCAGACACATGATTGGACAGGAGTGCCGCGTCAGCGTTCGGCTAGGGCCTCGTGGCCCTAGCGTTCGGCTAGGGCCTCGTGGCCCTAGCCGAACGCTGACGCGGCACTCCTGTCCAATCGGAGGACGCTCGGCTGCGGGCTCGGGCGCAATCGCTGAGTTGGAGCCATCATGGTGTGATGGCGTTCCATGGCGGTAGAAGATAAAGCCCCTGTATCCTGGGAAAAGTGGCGCTACGTTCCGCGCGCCACTTCTGGGAATAACATGGCGTCCGAAATCTGGCTCAGCACTCTAAGAAAAAAAAGGGTGTAGTTGGGTGCATCGGGCGCACATGCACCCTTTTCCTGAAAGATGCACCCTGCGTTACCCAACCAGTGCACTTGTACACCGACAATGAGCATCCTCCTCTCCCTTAAAAACATCTAGGTGTATCAGTGCACCCCCACGCCAGCCACGGGACCCCATCAGCTTGTGCTTGGATTCCCTCTTGGGGGTCACTTTTTGGGTTGGGCAGTTTCTTAGGAAGTATGGAGCTATCCTGTACATTCGGTATTAACAGTAGAGGAGACGCTATGCTTGTTTTAGGCCAATCGGGTCTCCGGGTAGGATCACGTGACTAAAGTCTCCAAGCTAGAGATAAGGCAGAGCACGGCACCTGCCTGAAGGCCAAGGCCACGGGTAGCATCCACTGCACTATTAACGTTTGGTCGAACATTCAAGAGTTTATAAGTGACAAATCCTTTCGTTGTGTTCATTGTTGGGTTGCCCCTGAAGATAAGCCTTTGCGAGCGCGCCCCGCTTTTGGCCTTGAAGGAGTTGCTATTTTTCTTTTTCTTTCTCTCGCTAAGCTGAAAGCATGAAAGAAGGTGCGCAGTTGCCGGACCAATGAACCGGAGGTTTTTCATCCCTCGACTCCGCTGTCTGGGCGCGGGTGACGGTAGGAGCGTGATCATGTGGTAAAGGTTTCACGGATGACGTAGTAACTTTTCCCGACCTCGGAATGTCTGATTCTCGGCCTAGTTTCTTGTGTGCTGTGCTGCGACCAGCGGGGCTGCCGATGATTTCGTCCGCGACAACGTATTCAAGTGTACCAAGATTTCCAGTGTTTGAAAAGTCCTACGCGCATATCGGCAACAAGCGATTTCTTCAAATAAGCCCAAGGAATTCATGTGATGCGTTTTGTGTTCGGTTCGGCAAATTACTGTTTTTGCCACATCGTGTTGAATCTTCACGGACCCCTATCCTTTCGTTTTTGTGTTTGTGTTGTGCTGCAGAGCCCGTGTCGACATATATTTCGGATTACATGTTTCGAGTCCGGTATTTTCATCGTAAGTGCTCTGCAACCTACTCCTTTGCAACAATTGACCGTTTCGTTCCAGATTACCTCTAGAATTAGGCAGTGTCTAATTTCTAGCAGCCGGAAGAATAATTTCCCCGAAATTCTATCGGCAGTCACCTGCCATTAGCTGACTACAATCATGTGACAACTGCATGTAGAATACTGACTTTCTTAATCTCCTGGCGTTCTGTGAAAACACGTTTTCGCTGATACACGTTCTGTAGACACGTTTCATCGTCACTCGTTACGCGAAATGCACGCTGTAGGGACATTTTGTCGCGCGCGTATCTCTGAGGCGCGTGCTCACCGAACTCAGCCCACCCTTTCACGCCGCTTCGTCCCGACAGTCTGCGGCGGCTCATTACAAAAATGTTAACCAACCTGTCCCCCCCCCCCCGTACACGTCACTTCGCGGGTACAGCCGTCGATGAAACGTCGTTCGATGAATGAATGGCGGCTGCGGGTGGAATTTCGTGGAAATAAATCTGCCGGCTGCTTGGAGAATAGACACTGCCTAAGACTCACTTCCGTTTCTTGTTTGCTTAGTAATCTTCTCAGTTGTGTAACAGCTTCTTCGTACCTCTTCACATATCACGGATTGCTTGCAAGTTTGTACTTGTTTACGGAATAATCTGTCTAATAAACTTCTATGAGATTTGAAAACAATCCCGTGTGTCCGTTTACCTGCCTTTTTGCTATCACCGGGGCGCATACATTTTTTAAGGGTTTCCTTGATGGGTTTATGAAGTTAGTTATGAAGTGAAGTTGATAGGTTTATGAAGTTAGTTATGAAGCGGGTGCATACTGGTCTGACCATGCTCCTTTGAATCGGGTGCATCTGTGTTCTCTTCGAATTCAGTGGATGTAGAAAGAGGTGCAACAGTACACTAATGAACGGGGTGCTCCTAGAGCAGTAGGTGTAGAAAGGGGAGTAATGGTACACTATTGAGTGGGGTGCATCTGTGTTCCCTTTGAGTGAGGCGGGTTTATGAAGAGGTGCAATGGTACACCTACGAACAGGGTGCATCTGTGTTCCCTTTCATTTCATTGGGTGTAGAAAGAGGTGTAGCCGTACACCATTGAAGGGGGTGCACCTGTGTTCCCTTTGTGGGAGATTTCTGTAGAAAAAGGTGTACATGTGCACCACACCAACGAGTGTACACGTACTCCCATATTTGGGGTGTGCAAGTGTTCCCCCAAAGGGTGTAGTATATGTGACAAGCACTTACACCCCCTATGGGTGTACCCCATGACACCCTTTTTTTTAGAGTGAGTGCTGCGCTGTGCAGCCATGATCTTCCCAAGGGCTGCACGTTGCACGTGCCTCGTGCATCGACGCACCTTGCGCTACTTTTGAAACATAAAGGGGCTTTAGTAGAAGAGGCCACTTACGGGGTTTGATTATTATAGGTGGCGTTGACGGAGCTCATTACCTCAGATACGGCAGCGCGTAGTAAAGATTACGTATTGGCTAGCTCCGCCCAACTATGCGGACCTGGACAATCCTGTGGTAAGTTAACAACTATTATTATTACTATTTTTTTTTCGCCACCGTCTCTTAGGCCGTCGGTGAAACATAGTTTACCCTGATGGAAAATGGTAATATCCATCAGCTAAACAAACACATATATCTGACTCGAAAAATATTTTTTTTTGTTTTGTCTTTTAATGCGAAACAGAAGCAATATAAGGTGCGGGCATGTTGCCCCCAACGACGTTTGGCGTGTACGAGTCTACTGCTGGGTAGGCCAATTCAAGTGGAACTTGCTCTTGTATCTTCAGCTAGAGGCGCTCGCTCTTTTAGGGGCGAAGCTTCTTAGGGTCTAGCCTTGTCCGTCCGTCCGTCCGTCCGTCCGTCCGTCCGTCCGTGCTCACAAAAAAAGAAAAAAAAAATGTTCGCGCAGTCGACAGGATTCGAACCTGTGCGGGGAGACCCCAATGTATTTCTAGTCCATCGCCTTAACCACTCAGCCGCGACTGTGGGACGAGTAGGGGGCTCTGAGATGTGGTAGTAACTCAAGAGCTGGGGATGTCATGGATGAAACGTTGCATGTAGCCGCTCAACGTCTATACAGGAGAGGGCGCTGCGGTAAAATGCGTATATAATCGAGTTAAACTTTGCACGCATGGCTCTGCATTTCACCGACCATAAAGCAGTAATAATGAAGTCGAAACGCAACCCGGAACTCGGCACTACCTATGAGCAATAAAAAAAAAAAATCAGCACCATCAGCACTATACCTATGAACAATAAAATCAGTATCATCAGCACCACCAGAGCTTCGCCCCAATCAACATCAATCACCACGTGGAGATGCGGTCATTTTTTGGTGAAACGAACCCGTTTTTATTTCAACACGGAATCTGTTCCACGAAACATCGTAGAAAACGAAGCAGCGTACTCCGGAACTTGAGGCCAAAGCGGCCACGTTTTATGGCGTGCATACGATGGTCATCACAGCCTGTGTTAGCAATGCTTGAAAGCATGCTGGCTCCTGGAGATTGGACGAGCTTGGAGATTAACGTAACCCCACTGATTGATCCCGAACACGAGCATGTCGGCCCACGCATTAATTGCACCTGGGCAAAACCCGAGCTTTGACGCAGAACGCGTGTCGCGCACGTTTGCAACGTGCGCGAAACAAAAGCGCCCCTGCGATCGGGCCTTCCCCGATTAGCCAAAAGCTCCTTGTCACATTTTTAGTAAGACTTATTCTGTTTGCATTCACGAAATAGAAGGCAAATGTCAGAATGTCAACTTTGCGGCATTGCCGTTGAGAAAGTTATATTACAAGCTTTTACCGTACCATTTCACATACATTAAACTCGTCTGCAACTAATAATAAGTGGCCAGGCCCCAGGAGCCTAACCCTCTAGGCTATTTCTGATGGCAACGTCACTGGCAGTAATCACTAGACGGAGCCACCGTAACATGTCGCCACTAATAGCTTCGAATCGCTGCAGCAAAATAACTGCATGTCTTGTTCGTGACATCATCTTATAGTGCTGGGGCCATTGCTATTTGTTTCTTCATGAGAACGAATTCGCTATAGTGCGCAATGAATATTGCGAAAGAAAAACGCTCACTTTAATTCAGCTCCGTTTATTATTCCTCAAAGGCACTTCAGATGAAGTGCGTTACATAAGGGGGGTGTAGCAAACATGTTTAAAGAATGAGAGTTGCCGAATAACAGTTTGGTTAATTATGAACGAAATACTCAATATGTAAAAAATATAAGAAGACGAGTAATCAATAAATAAACAGTAAATGTCACCTATTAAACGTTTTGATTAATGAAAAATATTTTCTTAGGTGTGCCTCGCAAAGATTACTGAATTTCTCCTGGTTAGTTCCAAGTACCAATGTCTCGGGGAGAGAATTCCAATTTTTATGGCTAGAGAAAGTGAACAGCAAGGCTACCGCAATGGCAGCTGGTGTGACGTCAATGCAAGCGATGTGTAGACCCGTATGGCACATCACGTCATTAGTTAGTACCGGAGGTGTCAACGATGAAATGGTACATCTGCTATGAAATTGAACGTCCAGCCCTACCCATACATCACCATTTGTTAGGCACTCATAGCGAATGCCACGGCAAAGATTCCATATGCTTGCCGCACCTCTACATCCTCGTCTCTGGTATGTCTCCGGCATTGCTCCTATTGGCGATTCCATCAAAGTCGGACGGCACCTCCTCGAGCGAAACAGATATTCACAGCACCTGGCGGTCTGAGGACGAAGCCGCAAAAGTCGGTTCCAAAGCACGTGGTGAAAATCGCCAATAGTTGGTGTCAACTATTTTGTGCTACGTTTGTCGAGGCTCTAACTCTGTCAAGGCTCTAACTCTGTCAAAGCTAGTTATGGGAGGGCAAGCGAATAATACGCGAGACAAAGCCACGCCCTCTCCTAGAAGTACAGGGCTGCAGCACCGTGGAAGCTACGCTAGCCTTACAATGTAGTACACAATATTTGAGGCCAAGTCTATAGACAAGGTGACACACTCACTCGGTCCTGCTGCAACTGTTGGGGTCGTCGAAGGAGTAGAACAGCAGGCTGTCGTTGCTGGTTCGGTCGATAGTGTCCGCAGTGCAGAAGAGATCCACGCCGGGGACGTTCCAGACAGTGAACGTGTCACCGTTGTAACCGCAGTCCAGGAACTGCGTTGGACGTGCAAGGATGTGCGGACAATTGATGGCTGTATAGGTTCCTTCGAAGGGTAGACGTGGAGCTTATATTGAACTGCGTGTGCTAGAGTCGTTCTGTCTGAACTTACACCGAGCAATGGGCTCCGTGTTTATTCGAAGTATATAAAATGCACGGAATGAAAAAAGGCAACACAGGCTATACAAAAAGCTTTTTTTATAGCTGAGTTGTTTAATCCAGCTTGGTTTCGGACGTAATAAAGAATAAAATCGGCGCTATTCTTTTTTTTCTCTGAAGCAGGCATTTATTGGTGTGTAGTGGTGCACGTGCACCACTACAAACAATTTTCGAAATCAACAAACCATCAGGAGCAAACAGGGGATGCAAATCAGAAGTATTGATTTCACCCCTTCGCAGTTTCTGTTCAATCAAATACCACACTGGCTTACATTATGATACTCTCTTCACGTGGACATGTTAACTCATTATCAGTGCATAATCATAACATAATTAGAGTCAGGTAACGTCTTCTTTGGGTGTTTTCACGCAACAAGTACACCCCTTAGAGGCACACTGACGTCACATTAGCGGGCAGCATTGTGGTCTAGCTGCTGTTCGTGCCCCTTCTGAGCATATATTTCTTGGCACCAAATTTGTTTTTTCTCGACAAGAATACAAATGACTACCACCACGGTGCGGCGACGTCACGTGCAAGCCATGTATAGTCCAACGTCGAAACTTTTCTGGAACTTTTGGGAGTCACTTCATTAAGCCAAAACCGAACCACTGGGGACATCTTAAAAATGGCGGTTGTCCAAATATGCAAGAGGAAGGGATTGTTACCTTGTCCAGATAAAAGTGAGCGAGCGGTAGCTGGTCACATTCGGGTTTGGCGATGGCTGTTCCCAACCGTCTCGTTAGCATCAGGGCCAGAAAGCAAACTTGAAAAGCTGCCATTTCTGTCCAATCGTTGGGATAGGACAGCGACGTTCTCACAGTACTCAAATTTAATAGTCGTAATTATATACCGCGTCGACCAAAGTGACGATAAAACGTATATCAGCGTGCTGCTCCTTCCCGTATCAAAGATAAAACAAAACAGAACATCGTTGTTTTGTTGACGTTCCAACTCCGCGGGAGCGGGAAGCTCAACAGCTGTGCTTCGCAAATCCCCGACAAGAGCAGAGAGTTGAAAATGAGAACGTTGTAAGGTCCGCCCCCCTCGAGTGTTGGCCGCAAACACGGATGTACGTATGTCACGCTCAACGAGGACTGCAGCACAAAACTGTGTTCCGGGTGGAAGAGACCAAGCTGGATTTAGTTTGTAACCTCGCGTTGTTTGTTACGGCGCAGTGGAAACCAAACGTTGCTTAAGCCGCATTTCCGAGTGACCCCGTACAGTGCACGTGGATAAAGCTTCACCTGGCCTTCAGTGATTGACAATGTAGCGGTGTACGAGGTCGCGCCTTTTTCAGACCTTAAAGGGACACTGACAGGGCATTTATGCTCGCCAAGGTTTTTATTTGTACGTGACATATGAGAGCCCAAGTACCCAGAACACTATTTTCGGCACGAAATTCGCTTTCTTTCCGTCCGAAAAAAGCCGGTCGAGAACTGGCCGGTTTGAGTCGCGCTCACTCTGTTCTCCGTGGTCACGTGCCTTTTTCTTTGGTTTAGGCACACACACCAAATATAATAAAAGTCTTGGGTCATCGCAGTTATATTAAAAAAAGAAAAAATATGATACATATTGTTTGTGGCTTCTAAAAAGCTGCAAATACGTAGACTGAAACAAAAAAGTTGCACAGCCACGTGACTTCAGGCACGTTTCTCGTTTACATTTCTTCTTTCTCCCCAGTCCAGTTTCAGTTTCGAGCAGTTGCGTTTTTCTTTACTTCATTAAAAATGTACGTGACGATGTAGCAAAATGTTGATTGGCTAGTCTTCTGACACCATAATAAATCGCATGGCAAAAAATAAAACAAACCTTTTTTGGGGATGTCAGTGTCCCTCTGACACTTCTGAGACAAAGTTCGAAACTTACCTTTTACTTCCTGTCGAGCGCCATGAAGTGTTCCTTCCGGCGGCGATGGATCTTGCAGTTTGTATCACACCGTTCCTTTCTCTTACAGTAAAAAAAAAAAGGTTGAAAACATTTTGTTTTTATAGACGCACACATTGGGGTTTATGTTGGGCTCGTGGCCAACACAGCCAAGTGTGAAGCCCAAAACCATTTTTACCCATAGTTATTATAACATACTAGAGGAATAGTTCCAATGCACTCAGGCCGCCTCGGAATGGCGGGGCATAGACACGGACATCTAGTCCTAGTGGGCGGCCCCGATTTGCCCATATCACTGGTGACGCCTCATTATACCATCTTGTATTTTATATCGTCACATAATCACCATCATCTAGACGCGGCACCGCGGGCCTACATGGTACGGGCTGTTGCCTTTCTGTGGTGACACGGCTGTCATGATGATGATGATGTTGATTATGATGATGATGATGATGATAATAATAATAATAATAATAATAATAATAATAATAATAATAATAATAATAATAATAATAGTAATAAATTGAAGGACGTTTAAAGGCATGCTGAACCGAAATTTTCATTTTGTAGAAAAGGCTGCAAAAGCGTTCAACGGGACCCGCTACTAGCTCCAAAATATAACTCATACATCGGTATTTCAAACGGATGACCGTATTTTTGTAAAAGAAGGGTGCGATGAAGCGAGGACTATGACGTCGCGATCCTCCTTGAACAGTTGAGAATGAGGGGAAGCCGTTTCGCTTCTCTCCTCCTCGCTTCGGTTCACCAGCTCGAGGGGACGAAGCGAAGAGGAGAAGGAATGAGAATCGTGACGTCACATGTCTTGTCGGCCTCGTCGGCCATGTTCAATCGCGCACAGCGTCCCGCATATCGCTCCAACCTTGTTTTGTGAGCTCCAAATTTCGGTTAAGTATCCCCTTAATCTTCGCCTTTTAGAGTGGAACGCGATTGCGTTTTCAGGCTCCGTTCGCATCGCCTTTTCATTCGCTTCTCATGCTCTTCCCGCCAGTGAGCACGAAGTGCGGCGGACATGGCCCAGTCAGCAGCGTGTCTGACTCGTAAGCGCAGGGTCATGGGTTCGAATCCGGCCCAAAATTCAAAATTTTCTTTCAGGCAAATGAATACTTGATAAAGTGAAATCATTTGAGACATGCGGCGATTCGCTTTACAGGTCAGCTTTTTTAATCACTTTTCTTCCACGCGTGATGTCGCGTTACACGTGAGCGTTGTGGGTTGTTTGAAATACCCGCGCCAGGTCATGTGGCTGTGACGTCATGATCCAATCGACCAATCAGGATTTTCCCGTCACGACGCCATCGACGCCGGCTTTTTTGCGACACGAGCTCCTTAACGTTATCGCGTTAATAATAATAATAATTATCATTATAAACAGAGAAAACATCACCTGCAATTAAGGTCTGTGCCTCGTTCTTTCCTAGCTTACTTTGCAGGCAAACACCAGCGTCGCGCATTGCATGAACAAACGTTGACGAGCACTCGAAAAACTCCTAGACATCGTGGCGAAACGAGCAGGCCTAACCTATCGTCTGCTTTATTTCTCGGCTTTTTTTTTTCTCTCGGGCAGGACCACAGATGTCAGCGCTCAGCATTTGGCGCGTTTTGCTCCTGTCTTTACATCCGATCTGTGACAGCAACGCCATCATCCTAATGTTGCCAAATGAAAGTGAAAAAAAAAGTGTTATTCGGTAATTTCCTTGATTTACAGTAATTCACCGTGACCGTCCTGATTCCACTGTCGACAAAAGACGGTTCGTCACTGATTAAGGACAGAAGGTGTTCTCAGGGCACCACGATAGGTCATTCTTGGTGTATGAATGACTTCAGGTCGCCATCCGTATTGGTAGTCGTCCATGTGTCAGGTTTCATGTTTATGGAGGGTATCAAACCAACCATGGGTACGAGAGATATGTAAAAACACTACGGTGTTTCAACAGAACTCTACAACGAGACCACGCTAAACAAATCGCTGGGTTGCAAAAAAAAAAAAAAAAAAAAGAAGGCACACAATAATTTGTGCGATTTTGGTCTTCTAGTATTCAGGCGGTGTCAACTTGGTGTAAGATAGGCGACAGAAAGGGTATAATCTTGGTGACACCAACATTTTACTCTCGTCCACGCATTAACACCCAAGTCGACTTTGTTTTCGTATGAAGCACAACCCCGCGTCTTCTAGAGTCAACAGTGTTGCGCATATTAGAGAGGGCAGGGGGAAAATCACTCGACTGAGGCATTTTAGGTTTTATGAATTGGGAGGACTCATTCGCCCCCACGTGACCATGGTAGTCTATACCTAATGAAGTACAGGTTTGGAATGTGCATCGACGGTAGTGGTGGAATGACATTTGGCGTGGAAACGAGTTGCTTAGTCGCCACCAGAATGAGAACGACAGGAAGGTATCTCAATTGTCTCGCCCTCCTAACACGAGCTTACTACCTTCAGTGATGTGATCGGTTTTAGTTATGTTGGAGCACCTTTTGAAGCAGCTAAAAATCAATATTGGAGCAGCAATAGGAACCTTTGGAGCATAGACTCACACTTCACTTTCATTCCTACCACTGCAAATATACGTTAAGGTTTGTGTGTTGGCCAGTCCATCAAGAGACATTGTCGACTTTGCCTTCCCACTACCGTGAAACTTTCTGTTAACATCAGTTGCACGGCACCGTTTGATTCTCTCAAACACAGAACTAGCTGTTGCGTGTAGAAGTAACAGGCACGACAACAAGGTGCTGAATGACAAGGGCAGTATGAACTGCTGCGAATGGTTATTTTATGTACAGAACCAAAGGTCAACCAAATTATATTCAACAGAAATAATGTTTGAACAAAGTATTCTTTAGCACCCAAAGTGATGTCTCACTGAAGTCAAAAAGGTTGTAATACAACTGCATGAATAATTCATACAAAAATTGTCTGATTATTAACATCTATCACAATTTATATGGAGCAATTCGTGTAAAACAATCGACAATTTCAACAATAAATAAGCCTTAAAATCAGTCAGGTTATTCCCAAGTTTCCATCCACTCCTCCACCTAATCGAGTTTTAATTACTCCGTTCACTCTGCCGTCGCAGGAAAAACCCATGTAAAGGCAATAACAGCAGATGACATAAAAAAAAAAAAAACTTATGTAGGAGTCCATATAAATCTTCCCGCAATACCCAAGTATCTTTGTCAAATCTCGACTTTGAACAAAAAAAATATTGGTCTATCATTTTTTTTTTTACTTGCAGTTTTGTTTAGATTTTTTAAAGCGATAGCTTTATGGGCAACTTTGCAGAGATTTCGTCCTCGTCCCTTGTCGTCGCGGCGCGCGGGGAAAATGGAAAAGCCCTTCTCTTCCCTCTTGCTGCGAGGAGAGGGAAGTCGGGACTTCCCAAACGCCGTGCTGCGTGCAGAGAGTGAAGAGGGCAGCCCTGGCGTCCCGCAAAAATAATGCGCCACGAAGGGAGATTCGTCGTGTCGTCTGCTTGAAAGACTTGTTTTCCAACATTACTCACGTTATGCGAAATCCCACTTTGGCAATATACCGTCGCTACGCGTAATGTTGGATGGTTTTAGAGACTTCCACGGCGCTTACCCACTTCATGAATCATCGCTGGCAGTCGTCAGTGCCATACACGACGTTAACCACGACCGCTACGAGAATTAACCAGGTCCCACCTCCGTCCTCAGGTACGTGACGGCACCATTCCACCCGCATTGCGCGACCGCGCTAAAGCTATCGCTTTCGCCTGAGATCTTCGCATATTGCGGGCGAAAAAGACAATTTTTTTTTTTTACTGCAAGGTAGAATTCTTACAACCGCTCTTACCAAGTTACTTTATGTTTTAATATACCCGACGCTTCTGTATGCCATGCCTCACTTTCGAGAAATGCTTTCCCCTTAGTGCTGCGCTGCGGCGAAGCGTCATACGAAATACGGTGCGCGCTGAGAAGCGTACCCAGCGAATCCCCACGACCCACTGGAACAGACCAAGAACATGAGAATAGTGCGCGACCTCCGAGTACGGTCAGTCTTTGATCCAGAGATCAGCTCGTGTATGGTACGGAGTTCTGAAAACTCGGACAAGCCTATACCGCAGGGGTCTCAAACACGCGGCCGCGGGCCGCATGCGGCCCGCGATCGCTGGGACGTGGCCCGCCGGCAACCGGCTACGAGTCAACAGTGTTGCGCATATTAGAGAGGGCAGGGGGAAAATCACTCGACTGAGGCATTTTAGGTTTTATGAATTGGGAGGACTCATTCGCCCCCACGTGACCATGGTAGTCTATACCTAATGAAGTACAGGTTTGGAATGTGCATCGACGGTAGTGGTGGAATGACATTTGGCGTGGAAACGAGTTGCTTAGTCGCCACCAGAATGAGAACGACAGGAAGGTATCTCAATTGTCTCGCCCTCCTAACACGAGCTTACTACCTTCAGTGATGTGATCGGTTTTAGTTATGTTGGAGCACCTTTTGAAGCAGCTAAAAATCAATATTGGAGCAGCAATAGGAACCTTTGGAGCATAGACTCACACTTCACTTTCATTCCTACCACTGCAAATATACGTTAAGGTTTGTGTGTTGGCCAGTCCATCAAGAGACATTGTCGACTTTGCCTTCCCACTACAGTGAAACCTTTTGTTGGCATCAGTTGCGCGGCACCGTTTGATTCTCTCAAACCCAGAACTAGCTGTTGCGTGTAGAAGTAACAGGCACGACAACAAGGTGCTGAATGACAAGGGCAGTATGAACTGCTGCGAATGGTTATTTTATGTACAGAACCAAAGGTCAACCAAATTACATTCAACAGAAATAATGTTCGAACAAAAATATTCTTTAGCACCCAAAGTGATGTCTCACTGAAGTCATAAAGGTTGTAATACAACTGCATGAATAATTCAGACAAAAATTGTCTGATTATTAACATCTATCACAATTTATATGGTGCACCTCGTGATAAAAACCGACATTTTGAACAATAAATAAGCCTTAGAAACAGTCAGGTTATTCCCAAGTTTCCATCCATTCCTCCACCTAATCGAGTATTAATTACTCCGTTCACTCTGCCGTCGCAGGTAAAACCTATGTAAAGGCAATAACAGCAGATGACATAAAAAAAACTTATGGAGGAGTCCATATAAATCTTCCCGCAATACCCAAGTCTCTTTGCCAAATCTGAAATTTGAACGAAAAAAAAAATATTGGTCTATCATTTTTTTACTTGCAGTTTTGTTTAGGTTTTTTAAAGCGATAGCTTTATGGGCAACTTTGCAGTGATTTCGTCCTCGTCGCTTGTCGTCGCGGCGCGCGGGGAAAATGGAAAAGCCCTTCTCTTCCCTCTTGCTGCGAGGAGAGGGAAGTCGGGACTTCCCAAACGCCGTGCCGCGTGCAGAGAGTTAATAGGGCAGCCCTGGCGTCCCGCCAAAAAACTGCGCCACGACGGGAGATTCGTCGTGTCGTCTGCTTGAAAGACTTGTTTTCCAACATCACTCATATGCGAAATCCCACTTTGGCAATGTCCCGTCGCTACGCGTAATGTTGGATGGTTTTAGAAACTTCCACGGCACTTACCCACTTCATGAATCATTGCTGGCAGTCGTCAGTGCCATACATGACGACCACGACCGCTACGAGAATTAACCAAGTCCCACCTCCGTCCTCAGGTACTTGACGGCACCATTCCACCCGCATTGCGCGACCGTGCTAAAGCTATCGCTTTCGCCTGAGATCTTCGCATATTGCGGGCGAAAAATACGATTTTTTTTTTTACTGCAAGGTAGAATTCTTACAACCGCTCTTACCAAGTTACTTTATGTTTTAATATACCCGACGCTTCTGTATGCAATGCCTCACTTTCGAGAAATGCTTTCCCCTTAGTGCTGCGCTGCGGCGAAGCGTCATACGAAATACGGTGCGCGCTGAGAAGCGTACCCAGCGAATCCCCACGACCCACTGGAACAGACCAAGAACATGAGAATAGTGCGCGACCTCCGAGTACGGTCAGTCTTTGATCCAGAGATCAGATCGTGTATGGTACGAAGTTCTGAAAACTCGGACAAGCCTATACCGCAACGATTCGGTGTTGTATAGCGGGTACTCAACTATTACTTCTTCAGTAATAATAAAGTGAAATCTCGTGCTGGCGCAGATTCATCACATTTTGTCGAACTGTATATAGCACGATGAGGGCCAACACTTTAGCGCAAATGGCGCAGGGATCACATCACTGTAGTCTTCGGTGGTACTTCGGCGTCTCGCAAGCTTCAAGAGTGCACGCCGAAAGGCAATGAGGACGAGCTCGGGGCTGCGCATCCGAAAGAGACACATTGACACGTTCTCACACTAACAGTGACAATAAAAACTCTTTCTAGCAAGGAGTCGTACACTCAACCTTTTCACCTCGTGACAGTATGCAGCCGAAAGTTTGGGACGTTGAGCTAGACATCGCGGAAGGTTACGAATACCACCTAATACTTACCAAAATGCAACTTTTTCGTTTCGTCTAGAAGACAAGAAAAGACATTCACCGACCGCAATATTTGTCTATGAACTCACGGCTCGAGTATCAGGAAGACGCTGTGGCACTTCCCTGCACTTATGGCCGCCGGTACGTGCGTTCGCAGGGAGCTTTAGCGAGTCGTTTTTGGGAGCAAACGGTACTGAAATTGTGAACGGTAAAGCTGTACCGTTTCGTGAAACCGTAATTGTAACAGACCCTTCCAGAAATTCCTACAATCTATTGCTCAGACCCCCCCCCCCCCCCCCCCCCCCCCCCCCCCCCGTGACTCGACATGGCGCGGGGATTGGTGGGTAAGATCGAAAGGTAGGATACTTGGAGCGTTATGAGTTGCCAATGCATGGTCCGTATTCTTTCATCAACGCACGTTTCATCGACATTTCATACTTGTAAACCCTGAGAGGGAAAAAAACAAACAAACGAAAAAAAAAAAAAAAAAAACGGACGAAGACAGCCAGATTTTGTTGCCATCGTCCGATTTTATTTTTATTTTTCCCATCTCAGGGTTTACAAGTATGTCGTTTCCGAACCAGCACACCTGCACTCTCTCACTTCTCAAACGTTTCATCGCTGCTCGTTAAAAAATACAACTGCTACGGCGCCAGATTGGGCGTCGAAGCCGTAGTCGTGCGCCATCGGAGTCGTAGTCGCGCTACAATCGAGTTCTGGTAGGTTCGTTGTCCCGGCTTCGATTGAGTCGTAGGAGAAACTCGCCGTTGACCGCACCGAACCAAGCCGCAAGCGTAGCGCGCATCCAAGTGCGAACACCAGATAGCCATAAATCCTGAAAACACCGGGCGCGTTTTTTTTTTTGTTGTTTTTTTCTTCCGAAAGGGTCTAATGGACGTGGTTTAGTGAATCGCAAAACTGGAGCAACTTTGGATTGGATTATGCTATCCATTGCCTCTGTAACGGGTGAGCAGAGTCAATGCTCTGTTCCAGTCACCCTGGCACCTACCTGCGCCTATGGTAGCCAGTGCATCCGTTGATAGGGAGCTTATACAGGTCGTTTTAGGAGCAAACGGTTCTGAAATTGTAAACGGTAAAGCTTTACCGTTCCGTGAAACCGTAATTGCAATTGGACGTGTTTTAGTAAATCGCAAAACTGGAGCCACTTTGGATCGGATTGGATTATGCTGGCCATTCCCTCTGTAACGAATGAGCAGAGTCAATGCTCTGTTCCAGTAAAAGTAACCGCATCTCCAGTACTTCTGGCTTTGGCGCCACCAGTCCACAAGTCTCCTCAGAGAGTCTAGACCTAAGAGATTGAGAACTCAAAACGGAGAGCGTTTGCAATTTAATGGTCGACGCATTCTGTGCACATTGGTTGCATGTTGGCATAAGTGGTGCAGCCAGAAATGTTTTTCGGGGGGAGGGGGGTTGAGGTGGCTGGGTTGTCTATGATTTGGGGTTCGGAACGGGGTCAAAATGCATGTGTATATTATAGAGTCGGCTGAATTTCGCGCGTGGGGGGGGGGGGGGGGGGGCGGGTGGCTGAAGCCCCATAAGCTTCCCCCCTGGCTACGCCACTGGTTGACATGTGTCTGCGTCGTCGAGTGGCGAGAAGGAAATCGGATGGAGACGCTTGCAGATGATCGATGCTTTCGGCTCCTCGTCGAAGCTGGTATTGCAAACGACGCGGCCTTCAAACCACGTAACCACGATCGAGAAGTTGGAGGCACACAAAGTCTCCTTTTGGTCCACTCTGCGATACGTTCGGTCCCGCGAGCTGTTGTTGAGCGCGAGTCTGGCTTCTGCGCACGCGCACAGTACCCGCACCCGGCGTGGGCAAACGCTGACTCGTTGGGCAAACAGACAGTCGGTCTGTGTCTTACCGTCTTCAGAGAGCATCTTGAACAGGACGGTGAAAAGCGTAATGCAGATGAACGCCAGAAGGAGGGTCATAGTGATCCTGACGCATTTCTCCTGGGATTCGCTCACAACCCTGGGTCATAAAATAGAGGAAGAAGAGAAAAAGGGTACACGGTAACTTTAAAATAATATACAGTTTTTTAGGCTCTACAGATTTGTTTGAAAAATAAAGTCGTGAAAGCTACACCAATGCGGTTTGTGTAGGTGGTTATGCGGCCGGGGGGACATAATATAGGGAAATAATTGTCACAGCAAGGGGAATAATTAACAAGAAAGTTAATTACCTTTTTACTTTGTAAAGATAAAAACTTGGTTTCAGTTGGAAACTCGCTGAGCGTCATCGAAAATCACCATGTAAATTTCATAAAGATTTGGGGCGCGCGTTGGAGCGCTGAAGTTACCACTCCTGCAATGGGCTCAATGCTGGCGGTGCGAAAACACGAACAATCAGAGACGTAAAAATTGTGCAGGCGCATTTGCCTTGCGCCCGTTGAATGAGAGGCAGCTTTAGCGCGCCATCCCACGTTCCTCAAATGTTTACGACACTTTACTGGTTTTTCCACAACGCGCAGCAAGCTTAAGATTGGAACAATATCTTGATCTTCAAGAATTAGGAAGTTAATAAAAAAATGAGTTCATTAACCTACTTATTGTGACGATCATCCCCCAATATTAAGTCCCCCTGGCCGTAGAACTCCCCTACACAGACCGCATTAGTGTAGCTTCACGGCTCCTTCAAAACAAATCTCTAAAACCTTAAAAAAAAAAAAAATCATCCTGCGTATTTTAGTTTTATTGTGGCACTCCGCGGTTCAACTTACCAAACTTCTCGTTCGACTATCGGCCTGGTTTGTTGAAAAAAAAAAAAAAAATAGAAGCAACATTGGCGTTAGGTTTATCCACATGTCACGTGAGTTTCACTGGTGATGGGACTCGAAAACACGAAACACTTACGTCATGTCGGAAGTAGGGCTTTGGAAAAAGTGTCAGACGAGAATACTTCATTTAATTGGCGTCGAAAATTAAAGCCTCTAGAAGGTAACTATGCGGAGTGCAACTTTGTCTGCTTTTTTTTGCAGGGGTTGCGGTGACGTCAAAACGCAGGGATCTGACTGGCTCTGATTGAAAGATAGTTGGTAGAGCTCAAGGCAGCTTGCTTCGAGGTCTACCCGCTATCCTCCAATCAGAACCAATCAGAGCTCGGCTTCTCTCTGACGTCACCACAACCCCTGCAAAAGAAGCAGACGAACTTGCGCTCCGCACAGCGTGCCAACGTATTATATTGGCTCTAGCGAGTTGCAGGCACCCCACAATTCAAAACTGTGTACTGCCAGAACAGTCGCGGACAACTTAAGAAACGCAGAGCGTTTTGAAGTCACGAGCATTTCATTATCCCTCCGCAGCCAATCATGTTGCAGCATTTGGTGACAAGGACGCCAAACCAATGGCGAATCAAAGTGTCAATTAACATAATGAGCCTCGCCCTTCGTTTCTTTTAGCAGTCATTGAATGTGGAGTCCACGTGACTTATAGGGAAACGCTATTTTCGACACGTGCGTAAGAAACTATAGTTCTATATCGTAAATGATCCTCGCACTGGAGCCGGCAACTTTCGTCCCAAGAGTGAAAAAGAAAAAAAGTTTGGCGGGCGTCTGGCCGCGCGAGGAGGGACAGGAACGTGTCGGCAAAACACGTTAGTATTTCCAGTGCGCACTCATTCTCTGATTCAGTCGCCTCACGTTTATTTACGATGAGCGAGCACGCTTACCCGTGGAAACTAAAGCCAATGTGCAGGCGAGCTGGCTCAATGCGAGGAGCAAGTCGTCTGCATCTTGTGCAGGGGTTGTGATATGACGTCAGAACGACGCAGTATTCCGATTGGGCGCGTTCAGTAGCGCCTCCCTTGCCCCCGAACGGAGTGACTCGAGTCAGAGCTCTTTGAATTTTCTCGCCGGAAATCGTCACCAGTCAGGAAATGAGGTCATCTTTAGCTCCTTTGACCCTACGTGCACCGTCTCCGGACTCGGTGCTTCGGAGCTTGACTCCGAAGCCCCGGAGTTACGTGCACCGGAAGTGACTTTTGGCCGTCCAGTGGAAGGAGTCTGCAGTGACTCCTTGACTCCAGGGGCCGCTACTGAACGCGCCCATTGGCTCTGATTGAAGGATAGTGGCAAGACCGCAAATCAAGCTGCCTTAGGTATACCCATTATCCTTCAAGCAGAGCCAATCAGAGCCCGGCGTTCTGACGTCACCAGAGCCCCTGCAAAAGAAGCAGTCGAACTTGCGTTCCGCATACTGACAAAATATTGAGCAATGTGTTGTCCGTCCTCCCGTTTTGCCCCCCACTTCTGGGTTACCACGTCAATACTTCCCCGCGTTTAGTCGGAGGGAACGTTCGCCAATATTTTGTATTGCTTACCCGCGTCGAACGTTACACTTAGTTTCACTTTAAGTCCGAGTCCGAGCACAGCCGACGCTATGCACAGCGCAAGTTCGTCTGCTTTTTGCGCAGGGGTTGCGATCATGCCTGAACGCCAAGCTTTTATTAGCCAATCAAAAAAAGAAAAAAAAAAATGGTGGGCAGACTTTGAGGCATTCAGCATCGAGGTCTACCCACCACTACCCTTCCAATCAAAGCCAATCAGAACTTGGCGTCGTTCTGACGTCACCGCAACCGCTGCGCAAAAAGCAGCTACGAAGACGACTTGTTCTCCACGTACAAACCGATGTAGCAGAAAAAAAGCGCAGGATCGCGGCGCATTCACTGTGCGTGATTAGTTGGTGATTACAAACGCACAACGGCGACGAGTACCGTGACGAAGCACTTTTGGCGCTCCATGATCGGCTAAATCGGATAGTAGCATCGGCAGTGGTCGGAAGTGAAACGCTGTTCAAAATTCCGCCATAAATAAGCTGAAAAACTCGATGCCGGCAGCAAGAAACTTCTAAATGTTCTTCAAGCTTGGCAAACCAGCACACTGCAACACTGTCAGTGCACCGAGAAACTGAGGGGGAGGAGGAGAGAAGAGCGTGCAAAGACGCCAAGACGTCGTGCTCTGGTTGGAACGATTAGTGGGTATATACCTATAGAGCCACTAAATGAGCCACGCTTAGAGTATCGGGCACTCCGTTCCCCGATCTGCTGGTTGGCGCCACCATCTTGGTGCTTCGTGGAGAGCAAACGCAACTGTCGATCGTCAGAATTTAAAAAAAAATCCGACTTCCTAGGCATAAGGTATACGGTACCGTTAGGAAGCTCATCTAAAATTTTTTGGCTCTTTCGTGAACTGTTCTTAACATTTCTGGAGAACGGAAAAGCGTTTCCTGCGATTTCAGATAAAGCTTCAGATGAAGATGATGATGATAATAATAATAATAATAATAATAATCTTTATTGACTCAGGAGAGTCGCGGAACTGCAGAAAGGCAACCGCCCGTACCATAGAGGCCTGCGGTGCCGCGTCTATACTCCGTTTCACCCTATTTTGTACCGCAGGAAAGGCTACAAGCGCGAGCTCCTTACTCTAGGGCACATTTCGGCGGCACGAGCTCTCGCGCATTAAGGGCAGCTGCCAACGCCATGAGCTCGCGCTTCTAGCCTTCGCTGCGGTACAACATAAAGTGAAACGGAGTATAGTGATGGTGATTATGTGACGATGTAATATACAAGATGAAAGCGATGGTGATTATAATATGATATATGTACACGTGCGTTAGGTCTAGCAGCGGTCTTCGCGATGGCGGCCTTCGCGGGGCCGCCATAAGGGGTGTCCAAACAGGACACTGCAAAACGCACGACTCCGACAAATCGTGAAAATTGAAGCGTGAGGCGTCCGCTTCAATTTTCACGATTTGTCGGAGTCGTGCGTTTTGTAGTGTCCTGTTTGGACACCCCTATAGGCTGCTGACTCCTAGCAGGCCGGTTTCGAGCACCTGGTGATGGCTCCCTGCCTGCCCGCGGCTTGCAGACGAGCCGGCTAAATTTACGGCGACGCAGGAAGTCCAGTACCCTCGTCGGCTGGTGCTCAAGTGGCTGGCGCCGGTGTTGGCCGGGCGACGATCTTCGCGAAAGCGGGCCTTGAAGTCTCCCAGATTGCGATCGAGCTTGTACCCGAGCAGCGGGAGCCCCGTGTGCGTCACTGGACCGGCTGGCTTTCTGACGATGGAAACTAGCAACCATGATTTTAAGCTCTGAGGTGGCTCGAGTGTCGTAACTCTGAAGCGTCGCTTATACATAGTTCTCACGTGACGTCATTCTAGTCGCCATTCCCAGGTACTAAGCGTCCCATTAATGCAGTGGAAGGTAGGTTTTGCACGCGCCTCCGCGAGCGTCTCACATCGTGCTTTTTATTCTGTAGAAGGCTGGCCGCACGTGCAAAGGGCGCCATTGCTGGGTACTGGGGGACGTCAGTGCAAGCTATGTATTATTTAGTGGCTCTTGGTAGACCTAAATCTATAGCAGCCTCTGTCTACACTGCGCTCGTCGAAGGCGTTAAAACGCAAAACACCGGCGTCCAGGTTTCGCAGATTCGCACGCGTTCGACGAGTGCAGTAGATACAAAGAGCAAATCATTCGAATCATTATAGCAAATCATTCGAACCATAGCTCGGCGTTCCGATGTTTCCGTGTGCTCTGTCTCCCCCTCTCCGTTAGTTTCTCGGCGCATCAATTTGTCTTTCCTAATAAATCATTTTTATTCAAGGAGTACTTCAGCGGTCGCTTTTATCACCGAAAAAAAAAAAAAAAGATTATGCTGCTTTATTCTTGCTTTCAAACGTTACAACCAGATGTGCTACCTATGGATATCCATAAGACATCAATGGAACGTTGCGAGTCAGGATATCATGAGGACGATCTTCGAATCACACGTGTGCAGCGAGGGAATTAACACTCACCTTTCTTCGGTGCCAGACAACTCGGAATTCGCGGTGTCCCAGTTTCCGGGGTGCGCTCCCGGAGTGAGGACCGACGGGCGCAAAAGCCCAGGAGAGGGACCGACGCCGGCTCTCATGTCCGGAGACACGGCGGACCGCCGCTGGCTGAGTCAGCCGAACTTCAAAGCTGGGCCTCGAAGAAAAACTGACCTCCGAAACGACTGACGGTGATGCGGGGACGAACAAATGTTTCGGGCGCGAGCAGCATTGTCTGCAAGCCCCTCGCGGCAATGGCCTCCTCTTCCTTTAGTTCCATATGATACTGCGCACCCTGCTGCGATGCACATTTTTGTTCATTCTAGAGTGGCCTATTAGAATGGACATTTGGGCGAGTTGGTAGGAGTTCATAGTGACTCACTAAATGCGCCTAGTGAATAGTGAATCACTTGAGTCACTAAATGAGCTACGCGCTCATTCATGGGCCACTGGACGCTGCATTTGAGGGCAATGTTTACAGCGCATGCCCAGAACAAGCTCAGATAAAAGGGGACAAGAAAGGATTTTTCAACTTCTTCCTGAGCTTTAAAGGGGCGATGCAAAGATTTTTGTACTTTGCGCAAATACCGTTTAGAACGGATCCCTCACGTTAATGGCCTGTAAACACCCGTTCGTTTTTGACCAGGCGCAATTAAAGTCACAAAAAAAAATTAAAGAAAAACGAGCAGCGTTCACCCCTTCAACTCGCAGCCAGAACAAGTGGCCAAGTGATCTGGAGCCGATTATATGCCGCCAATATTGATCACAGCCACGCGCTGAGATCCAGACATTGTTATCGTTCGGCTATTGTCGTCATTGCAGCAATAGACCTATTGCTAAATGGACCTCTTGGCGAATATGTGCTACCACCTAGACACGCGAATCGGTTCGAGACTAGGTGACTGGAAAACAACGCGCGCCCAAGGCCTCTCCCACCCGTTCCACACCCAAAACGTCAGCTACATCCTGTTCACCCATTGAGGCGATGTGACCTAGATACCGCTCCCTCAAGCTCACCTTTGTCCCCATCGTGCGTAATCTTCCGCCCCGAGGTCGACACAACGAAACCGCTCAAAGGCGAGTAATGCAAGATGGCGGATTGTTTGGAACTAGATACTCTCAAACACAGGCGTATGAAATACTCCGCGCATGCGCACCGCGTATTTCTACAAAAGGTCCATTACCCAAGCATCAAGGAGAATGCAGGGATTGGTGTTCTACGCGCCGCACGTGCTGACCTCAGCAGTAGTAACTTTTCTAAAGCAAATACCTAAAACAAATTGCGTCTTGCACGCGCGTTCGTCAAGGCTTTATTTTGGTTATTTACTTCGAATCATTTATACGGGGAAGGACGGCGTGCGCGTGTGACACGTGGAACACCAATCCCTGCATTCTCCTTCATGCTTGGGTAATATATAAATAGGTCTATTGGACACGGGCCACTACCGGAATGCTTCTCGAGCTATCGATTATCACGAGCCCAAATCGAGTCCCAAGCCACACAATGCTCGGGTCCAATCTATGAGCCGCATTCAAATATCGTCACTGCGATCCCCCAGTTACGTCCTCAAGGGGGATCGGTGGCCGAGTGTAGCCGAGTTGTGCCGTACGACCTCATAATGTTAGTTGGTCTATCTCTATACAGTATTTGGTGCTCCAGGATGGCAGTTAGAAACGCAGACCTTAACCCACGGCCAGTTGAAGCATACTTCGTGGAATTTGCAACACAAATACGCTGTACCTACACGGATCAAGATGACCTGCCTCCGTGGGTAAAGAAATGTGAAAAACTATGTGAAAACTCCAAACGTTCTTAATGATACGTGCTAAGCCATGGCTAAGCAAATGTATATGTAGCCTGAACACGCCTGGTGAATAAAACTGTTATAAAGACAAAAAAAAAAAATGCAACGTTGGCCGAGTGGGCTAGCGCACACCAGCTCGGAGCACGTGGAGCGAAAGCTCGCGCTGCAGAACCCAGGGATCCCGGGTTCAATCCTCACCCCTGCCCGTTTCGACCATGGATGAGCATCGTACCGGCGTGCGGTCGTGTACCACCTCTGCGTGGTGCACGTTAAAGTCCCCAGGCTAGCGGTTGTACTGCACTGGCTAAATTGCTCATCTACAGCGAGTGACTCGTCGCAACATTGAAATGGCTGACCAACTACACGCTGTCTAAATATCCACACAACCACAACTTTTGCGTCCTCATGTTTTGCGAAGGAGAGATTAAATGAAAACGCTCGCCTTTGTCCTTGAAATAACACCGCAATGTAGGTATTTCTTGGCCAGTGGCGTTACGTGCGAGTATCCTGGAGTCCTACTAGTGCCAGACAGCTCGTGTAAAGTGAAAAACATTCCAACATATTATCGTTGCACCGTCCCTTTAATACTCGACTCAAAAGTGAAATGAGATATCACGTGATCGTGAAGTGCTTGGGAACCGGTGCGATGACTCTAAACCTTTGCAAGTGGAATTCCGGCCTACAACCGCGCGCCGAGGTGAGGCGGACCTACCCTCCAGCCAGTATGTTCGCTGCTTGTCGTACAATGTTGCCAAGTGTCTCTTGCTGAAGCATACACCACTGAGCGCAGAAAGAGATTAAAAAAATAATTATAAAAAAAATGCAGTCTGGCGAACGCTCGGAGCAGCCAGCGGAGAGCCCATGACATCCGCCGCTATCGTGACGGAGATTGTCTCGGGACGAGCAAAGCTGCGGCGAGGCTTACGTCAACAAATGTCCTAACCGTTCCAGCCGCCGAAGCGGCCTAAGCAGCCAGCGATCGGGCCACCGCAACTAACCCCAAAGCTGCTTTTGTACGATTTTTGAGTGACGGGTTAATCTTCTATAATCTTGTAGAGGGACAAAAGCGACGTCTGGGACACAAAAAAAAGAAAAAGAGTTCCGGTGAGAGGGAAGTTCCTCCTTCCCCTCTTCTCTCGTGGTGGCCGGAAGTCTGGAGGGATGACGTGTGGGCAAACGCAGGCTTTTTTGTAAACAGTGTGCCGGTCTATAAGACCGACACACTGTTTCCAAACAAGCCCGCGTGTACCTACACCAGGTGTGGGCACTGCGAAAGCGCAGAAACCAGATTTGTGTGAGGTGAAGCTTCTGCGCATGCGCCCTGGCGACAACAGCGCCACCGCAGCGACGCGACGTCAGAGCCACGTGTTGGTCTATATTCCGTGTCACTAGTTGCGTGAAGTACAGGCGAAGGCAATGCCAGGCGAGGGGAGAAAGGAAAAGCACTAGAAAGGCTGGCACAGAAGAGAGAAACCTCCTCTCCTCTCTAACGCTCCTAGCGCCCTCCCTTATTCCCCTCGCCCTCCTCTCCCTTTCCGCCTTTTCTTGGCAATGCAGTGGAGGGTTCAGGCACGCGTTCCCTCTCCCGTTTTGAGCGCCGAATAAAGCTGTGCGCGGGCTCTCCTCCTCTCCACTGCATTGCCAAGAAAAGTTCTCGCCCTGGCAAATGACCCTCAAAGGGAATCATATATCCCTTCGCCACCTCAGCAGCCAATAGCTTCCCATCGTTTCCGTGACGTCGCGGCCAACGCGCGAGGAGGGTCTTGCCTTCCTGTACTATCGGGGAAAAATGAAATGCGAACAGAGGAGCGCGTGGCTTGCCTGGCTTGCCGTACAGGCTGCGCCACCTGGAAGTGAACCTAGGGGCTCACTTCCAGGTGGCGCAGCCTGGCTATCTTTGTCTGCTCGGCGCGTGGGCCGAGCTTCGCACCGCACGCGCTGAGCCAGCAAAGATAGCGATGATAGCTTTCAGCGCACTGAGAGGCGCACTGCCGAAGCTTGGGGAGCGCCGAGCGAAGGGCGTGAACACATCGGAGTAGGCCACGCACCCTCGCCCCTAGGCTCACTTCCAGGTGGTGCAGCCTGTACGGCAAGCCACACGCTCCTCTGTTCGCATTTCATTTTTCCCCGATAGTACATATTTGCCTTATCTTTCGACTTTGACTTGGCATTGTGGAAGCCACGAGGGGGACATTAGAGTTTTCCCCCTCCGATGGAAACAAATACGACTTTCGGGGATTAGGTTCCCCCTCCGATGGATACAAAAGCTGCTTTCAGGGGTTCGGTTCCCCCTCCGATGAATACAAAGGTCGCTTTCTTAAAAAGTGGGGTCGGAGACAAGTTGGAATCACTCTCTAGCCAATATCTATCTATTAAAGCGGAACGCGCGGCGTTTCCAGTGAACTCTTTCGACTGCGGAGAAATCTGAAACGGGCGCCTCACGCTAGTATATAGTCCGTTCCAACTCAAGAAAGTATGGCGAGAGAAAAAGGAGCTGTGCGACAATTTTAACGTTGAAAGAATTGGCATCTTCTACTTTTGACATTGTTCACCTTGTCACAAAGGACAGAAAACACACCTCCTTCCTTCGAAATGTTGCGATTCCGCCGCGTAATCGCGAGGCAAATATTAGAATATTTCCCGACCTGCACCATACTGCAGCCGCGAGCGGCGGCCACGAGAAACACGCGGCGTGACGTCAATGGGGGTCTTGTAGAAAGATAGCAAGTTGTGTGAATACCTGCTCTATAAAAGGTAACTTTTCTATAAATCTTGTCGTTCCAACATAAATATAAATGCGTCAAAAACCTGGTATCATCGACAAAACTTTTACTTTTACGAGGTTTTAGTGGCGCCATCTATCCTAGGTCCACAAAACCGTCAGCTCTGTCTGCTACCGCGAACAGCCGCCAGAAGCCGGAGGGGGAGGGGGACAGAGCCGGACGGGTATGGCCGGACCCGGATGAGACTTTGCTCCTTTCACCATATTGTTCGCGCTGCGCCCGCCAGCACGTGGTCACGCGGTCTCGAGCAGATGAGTTCTCCCTGCTCACTGATGGTTCTAGAGAAAGAGCTTCACCGGAAACCCGCCCCACCCCCATTGACGTCACAGCGCACGTGACACGGAAGATGGTGAAGGAGTTGAGAGGTGCCGAAAACCTCAATCTTTGTCCATTTTTAAAATAAAACTAGGACATGCAGGCAAAAGCGTTTTTTTGTTCTTTACTTCAGAAAGGTCGAGACACCAACTCCCAAATTATTTAACCAAAGCACTGAAACTGTTGCACAGCTCCTTTAAAGGTGTACGGAAACAAAAATTGAAATATTCCAATTTCGTTCGAAAATGAGTCAAGCATGACGGATAATAACCGTAAATGATAATCGTAAGTTGTATTTTGAACGACTGGCTATATTTTTCGTTCCAAACGGTGCACTCGAGCAAGCGCTCGAAGAGAAGCGAACGGAGAGCGCGATGCGTCATGGGATATCCGGCGCAAACAAAAACAGAAAGAAAAGATTCCCCGCATTCGTGGCGTAGCAAGGCTGGCGTGGTTATCAGCTTTGCCCTTGGTGGTGTTGTCAGCGTTGTGGTGGTGTCGATAGGGAGTTTTCGTAGATCGCGTTGCCCCCTCCGCTAAGCGTTCCGCAACGAAGAAGTTGCTACTGCGCCTGCGCGCCGATAGCCTTGACTGTGGAGTTCCCGCTATCGTAGCGGGTTGCGGAGGGCCTTGCGGGACGGCGAAAACGATCTACGAAAACTCCCTAATAGCGTCAGCGCGTTACGACCGAGCCGTTCGAAGTACCCGTGGGGTGACGAGCGTGGGGCTGGCCCAAGGAGCACGTAGCTTCCACAACACTGTCAGCTTAGGGCTGAACGGGGTGGGGAAAGCAACTTTTGTTCGAGTTTTGAGCGACGGGCTAGTCTTCTATAGACCCTTTCTCCAAGGGCGCCGCCATCTTGAATTGTTGTCACTTCCAGTATGGGCGAAAACATTGTTTTGCCCTCGCCACGCCAGTAGAAGACACTTAGGATATAAGCGTAACCGTCACACATTATCGTTTTGCCTGGCAACGGTGAAAATCCGCTAAACGAGTGCCGCAACATTGGGCGGCCGACACCATCTTGCAGGGTTGTTCCGGACGCCCGGACGCGCGTGCGGCTGTAGGTGCTGCTCTCTCCAACGACACTTTCTTATTTACCTCGCTCCTGCATGGCTACAAGCGGAGTTTTCCCCATCACCGGTTGGGTAACCGACATCTCCCAACTTCCAGCTGTGAAAGACAACGAAGTGGAACGTTTCTACGAGAGTCGATCGGAATCGGTGCGTTGCTTCGAGAGAAGTTACAATTTCCTTGTGGAGGGGTTTGTCATCTCGTCGTCCGTGAAGGCAAACTACGCGAGAAAAAGGTAAGAGCACCTTCGATATTGCAAAATTCGACATGCTTTGATTCGCATAGGTGTCACTCGCTGAGAAAAGCAACCGGCCAGCGATCGTCGAACAGATATCGCTGAGGTTCTCGCCGATCGTTGGCTGTGTGTATTTTGTACCACGAAAAAATATTTTTACGGGGGCAGGCAGGCCGAACACAGACGTTCACTTTCTTTGTTGCTGCCTCAAATAAGTACATTGCGCTACGCTAGTCGTACTGACTAACAGTGTACTACTACTAGCGATTGCGAAATGTAAGTGCTCTTTCGTGCTGCTTCGCGCTCTTTAACCCCATTTTGCACGCTGCGATTCTTCTCCAAAATAACGTGATCCCTGTCGCTTTTTGACTCAAATCGCAGCCATTTTCACCCACGGAGTGTGGAAAGTATCAGTCAGTGATACTGTGTAGTCTCCTCCCTAGCTGAAACAAGGGAATCGGACTACGAATGCTGCAAACTGCACTTAGGAACAGGGGATGCAAGGCACGATACTCGTTGCTGGCTTTTACTTTTGTTGGCCGCGTGATCGTGTCTAAACCCGTCAAAACATAACGTGAACATCGATAGGTACGTACCCTTGTTCCGGACGAGTCCAAATACCCACTCTGTTTACAGAGGGGCACGCAGCAGTAGGTAGGCATCACACACGTGGTCGAAAATGCACGCGCCGCACGCCAGTCACGCGATGTCAACTGGTATCGGCGCTGCCGCCGCCAACCCTGCAAGATGGCGGCTGACGCTGATTGCCGCTGCGTTCAACAGATGGCGCTGTTTTTTGTCCGGTTGCACGAACGAGGGTCCGAGGAAGAGGGGAGTCCTTCCTTTCCGTCTTCTTGGACCGTTTGGTACAATGCGCGATTTGTGAGTTGAGGAGGAAAGCTAAGAAGGAAAATGCTGAAATGCCAAAGAGCGGCGCTGCTCCGAAGGAATCTGCTACGTCACGACTACGTAGCAAGTTTCCCAACGTTGCTAGATTACCTCCCAAATAGGCTCCGCATGCATCCACCAGCTCATTGAAAGATCGTTAATTTAGCTTTAAAGGGTAACTGCAAAGAAAAAAAAAGTGTTTTTTTAAACAGCCTAATTGGGACAAGCATGTCACAAAACAAATGTTCTGCGAAAAAAAATATTTTTTTTTTTAGCAATATTTACGCCACAGGACGTAATTTAGTCGGAGTCAGAACCTCTCCACATTTGAAACTCCCGCTCTTTCGACCCCCGCGGAGAAGTACGCCCCGCCCCTCACTCTCCTGACGCAGCGTCTCGACTTCCGGTAAGATCTGGCAACAACGCACGTTAAACCAGAAGACCTGTCGCAGTTCCGGGTGGAACTGCGACAGGTCCAGACGGCATACCAATGAGATTGATAAAAGTGCTAGGCAAAACAAGCAAATTGAAACTAAGGCAGGTGATTGACCAGATACTTATGGGAGGGGAGGTACCCAGTGACTGGAAATTGAGCAAGATGAGATTACTATATAAGGGCAGGGGAGACAAAGACAGTATCAAATCATACCGACCAATCACAGTAACTTCAGTAATATACAGGCTAGCTATGCAAATTGTAAAAAGAAGAATGGAAGAATGGGCAGAGAGAAAGCAGATTCTAGGGGAGCTTCAAAACGGTTTCAGGAAAGATAGACGACTAGATGATAATTTATTCGTAATCACTCAGTGCATAGAGATAGCAGTGACAAGTCAAAGGCCATTATGGGTAGCATTTTTAGACATCAAAGGGGCGTATGACAATGTGAATCAGGAAAAACTCTGGAACCAACTGAAGGGATATGGGCTAGAGGGAACCATGGTTAAGTTTCTAGAACGGGTTTATACGGAGAATAGGGTGGTTATAACATGGGAAGCCGAAACTACAAGACCAGCAGCAATAAAAAGAGGTCTTAGACAGGGTTGCCCATTGTCTCCCCTGCTCTTTATGATATACCTCAGTGAGATGGAAAAAAGTTTAGAACTGTGCAACCTAGGTTTTGACCTGACTTACATGGAGGAAGGACATGAAGTAAATCAAGTATTGCCAGGGTTAATGTATGCAGACGACATTGTACTCGTATCAGAAAGTCGTGAGACAATACAGGAACTGATTAAAATTTGCAGCAGGAAAGGGGACAATTTAGGACTAAAATTTAATAGGGACAAGTCTGGTATAATAGTTTTCAACGCCGAGAAGGGGGAACCCCTGGAGATACAGGACACATTGATAGAACACATAGAAAAGTACAAATATCTGGGAGTATGGTTAAGCGAAGGAAGACGTGGTATCTAAAAGAACATGAAGATATTGTAATAAAGAAGGGGAAACGAGATTCGGCTATCATGAAACACAGGGCACTATGGAACTATAATAGATATGAAGTTGTTAGGGGTGTATGGAAGGGAGTCATGGTGCCAGGACTGTCATTTGGGAATGCGGTATTGTGTATGAGGTCAGAAATTCAGGCAGGTTTAGAAATACAGCAAAGGAGTGTGGGTAGGTTGGCATTGGGGGCACATGGGAACAGTGGCGTAACTAGGGGGGGGGGGGGGCGGGGGGGGGGGGGTACAAGTGCCCCGGGCGCCACTTGGGAGGGGGCGCCGAGCCGAGTCCACCCAACATGTGCCCTATGGAAAAAAACGGCAGCGGGGCTACGCGAGGTGCGCGAGATTTCATTTGCCATGGGCTATGAGGGGCGCGAAATTTCATTTGCCATGGGCGCCGTCATATCTATAGTCGGCTACAAGTTAAGAAGGTAGGAGAAGCTCCTCCCACAAGCGTGGTGCGCCGGTTTCAAATCCCTCCTACAATCGAAAGAAGAGTTCACTGGAAACGCTCCTTGTTCCGCTTCAATGGATAGATAATGGCCACAGAGTGGTGCCAACTTGTCTCCGACCCCCACTATTTAAGAAAGCGACCTTTGTATTCATCGGGGAAGGAACCGAGCCCCTGAAAGCAGCCTTTGAATCAATCGGAGGGGGAAGCTAATCCCCGAAAGCGTCTTTGTTTCCATCGGAAGGGGGAAGACTTAATCTCCCTCTCGTGGCTTCCACAATGCTAAGTCAAAGTCGAGAGATAAAGCAAATATGTACAGAACGGCACGACCCTCCTCGCGCGTTGGCCGCAACGTCACGGAAACGATGGGACGCTATTGGATGCGGAGGTGGCGGAGGGATATATGATTCCCTTTGAGGGGCATTTGCCGCTACCTTCTTGACTTGTCACCTACTATAGTTACGCCACTGCATGGGAATGCACCAAATGAGGGAGTACAGGGGGATATGGGTTGGGCATCTTTCGAGAGTAGAGAAGCGATCAGTAAAGTAAAATTTGAACAAAGACTAGCTGAAATCGACTATACACGGTGGGCAGCGAAAGTGTACAAGTATCTATATATGAAAAGTTTAAACACTAAGTGGACAAACCGAACCCGCAAGCTGAGATTAAAATACACTCAACGAGATGGAGCCGATATAGTAGAAAGTAAAGGAAACGGAGAGGAAATTGTGGGAAGAAGAGAGAATGCAGGGGAAATCAGCTTTAGCAATATACGGGGCACAAAAACAAGAAAAAAAGAAGGAACACAGGGGTGGAACTCATGAAATATACTTGGGAGCAGCCACGGGAGCAGCTGAAACAGCTGTTTCGGAGTAGGTTGGGAGCAGCTAAAACTACGTTCTGGAGCAGGCTAGGAGCAGGGGGGCTATGTTGCACGTTTTGGACTCCCAGGAGACAAGGAAGTGACGTAGGTGTGAATGAACCAAATGAACGAATCTTAGCAGATACCGTCATCAGCGACTCCACCAATCAACATTCAAAGAGCGTTGTTGACGTTACTTCCTTCTCCCTAGTCTCCTGGGAGTCCAAAACGTGCAACATAGCCCCCCAGCTGAGATAAATTTTCATTGCACTTCAGCTTGTGTCTTAGACAAGCACGGGAGCAATTTTAATCGTGCTTAGCAGCACAGATGAGCATGAGTGGTTAGGAACCTAGGTAGATGGAATAACAGTGTAACAAATGCGAAAACTTGAAAGTTTGTGAGCCTTAATGAGAATCAAAAAGAAAGCACCTTATGTTTCTGAAGATAGCGTCCTTGATATTTTCAGAGTGGCTTTCAGCTGCTCAAAATGCAAACCAGCACTGCTTATCGCACAACCCACACGTGCTCGACAGAGCAATTATATGTGCGAACCACGTGACGTGCGTAAGCAACGAACGTGCAGTTGCACGGAGGAACAGGGCAACAAATTTCGAATTTATCCTATTGTGCAACTCGATATTGAAGCAGCAGACTACGATTAACGAAGTCACCATATTCAAAGCGATAAGCAGGAGCAAGGTTAAAGTACGCCGAGTAGATCTACCACTCGCGTAAGAGCTGCTGGCTGGCAAGGTTTCGGATCGGACCGCGTTTCAGGTCTAGGAAATCACGACATATATTGCGAGAATGCGGTTCCAACTTCTAACGATGAAGTACTAAAATGAATATTTTGCTCATTTGTTTTCAACTGGCTGACGCCCCGATCCCGGATCCCGGGCAGCAGAGCCGCAGGCAATCTGACGCTCAACGACTCGACCTCACCTCGGCCGACTTGCTTAACCGCTTATGGTTGAAGAATAACAATTCAGTCGCAGGTGGTGTAGCGCTTAGAATCTGAGTTTTTTCGCGCGCTTCCGACTCGATATACACAAGGAGAATAAACAGAACAAAGGATTGCAAGGCCGACCAGGCTAAACGCGCTCATTGTTGCCAATGGAGTCAATAAAACCGAAACAAAGACAAAATAAAAAAAAAGATTTTTGGCGCACATTTTGCGATTTGGCGCATAATGGCGCGAAGTGTTAACTTTGGCGCAGTTTCTGCAAAATGGCGCAGGATGGCGCAGACACGGGCGTCTGGCGCAAAAAGGCGCAAATGGCGCAGCCGTTCCACCCCTGGAACAGCTGTATGATAATTCAGTGGGGAGCTCTTTGTTGTTTGAAGCTAGAACGGGGGTGCTAAGAACGAAAACGTACAGGGCTAAATTCCAGGAAGTAGACACTCTGTGCGACGTATGCAACCGTGAAAGGGAAACTATAGAGCATGTAATTTTAAGGTGCGCGGGGCTTCGTCCCACCCTCTTGGGGGGGATGACTACGGATTTGGAGGGGGCACTGGGTTTTCCGGACATGGATGGACGAATGGATAGGGAAAGAATTCCGGTAACTAAGAGGAGATTGGAAGATCTGTGGAAGAGATCTAGGGAAGGATAAAAAATAATACATATAAAAATAGGCAATAAATTCAATTTAAAAGAGAGGGGGGTCTGTTATAACAAAATTCATACAAATTAAAAAAAAAAAAGAAAGCGAAGGGATGACGAAATGTTAGGCAAGGTGGCGCAAGCTGCCGCCCGTTACAAAGGGTATAGCCAGACTTGTACACGTTACTGAAAAATAGTAAGGAATTACATTTACAATTACTCAAGGCTGAAATGTAATTAATTACAATTACAATTACCCTCCTATAAAAGTAAGTGACCGTTACCCCAAAAAGTAATCCCTTACTTTCGTGGCGTTACTTTCAACATTATTGCCCTCAAGTAAGAAACAAAGGGAAGAGGGTTATTCAAGTTCTTATTGTTGCAACCTGTTCCATTTAATGACCTTGAGTATTTTGAGCACGAGCTGACTCTCGAAAGTCTCGTCAGATATTTTGCGTTATTTCTTGCTTAATATGACGACTGCTACGCTGAACACTCTTTGAACTGAAGCACTGCATGGGAGTGCCATATTGTGCCTCACGAATGCTTTATGCTCTGCATTGAGATTTTCCAGCGAAGTAATGGAAGTACTATTTACCTCGAAGATACAGCAAAGCTTCCTCGTTGCAGCCGTTGCCTGATATTCGAGAGTTTTATTAGATCGTTTTGATACATCCGATACCCCCGATAACGGTGTAATGCATGAGCAAAGGCGGCGGCGGAATTTCGGGTATCGTTATCGGAGTCATTGGGACAATCTACGAAAATTCTCCATTGTCGAAATCGCGAAGCTGTAAAAGTCATCATACATCTAGCCAAAACTAAGATAAGAATCACGTCCATCTTACTATACCAGCATATATTGCCAGACAATAGCAAAACATAGTTGTAACAGTAAGGTGATAATTCAGTAATAAATAAGGGTTGGCTCGATATTCTTCCTTTGGTTCTGAACAGGACGTTGGTGAATAAAAAAAAAGTTTCCAATATATAAATATGAGTAATAAAAAAAACGTACACTCATAGCAACAATTAATTAGGACGGTGGTTAAAATAAGGACATATAAACGCCCGTTTGCCGTGTGTACCTTTCTTGGTGCTGTTCAAAAACGCACGGAGCACTAACCGACTGCAATTTCCTCCGGTGTTCTCCAGATAGACGTCCGCTGATGCCACGGACAGCGAAGGGCAGAGTACTAAGTAAGCCGCGCTATGGCCCCACTCACGAGTTTTACTGTCTCCTCAAGCCAGAATATCAAGTTACCTCAGCCACCATTATGTTTTATTTGTAAAAGTATCTGCTTGAGATAAGATGCGTCCTGCTGGGGTCAGTACAGGAAGAAGAAAGGAAGACTGTCACCGTTTTCGAAGTGCTCGCAAAAAGCTGACTCACAAAAAGGATGACTGAGATGCAGATAACCTGGCTTGAATTCACAAATAAAGTGGGCCAACCCTAGGAGTTGGACTACAAAAAAAGTAAGTAGCTTTTAAAACAAGGTCAAATAAGGTGAAAGAAACAGAAAAAAATACATCCTGTTTTCTAAGAGAAGATGATAAGTGTGCAGCAACAAACAAGCATGCATATGCTTGAGGCAATAACACCTTCACATATTATCACATCTCTTTTAGTGGATTTTAGGGTAGACGGAGCGTTGTCTGGTGTTGTGACATTATGAAAATGGTCGTAGTCACTATAACCGAGAAGGACATTGTTAATTCTTGTCTGTGCACTTACCACTTCGAGCTTCTCGAAGAGGCACACAATCACTTAGTGTCCTCTCCCCGCCTTCGATCGCAAAGAAAAAACAAAGGGGCTAAAAAAAGCGGATATAACTTGCCCCCCCCCCCCCCCCCCCCTTCTTTTTCCTTTTGCAGAAATGTTCATTTGGATTTTTTTATATTGTTGTTAGGGTCTAAAAAATAGATTCAGGGGCTTTGTGTTGCAAAAAAAGGCTTTGCGGAACTGAAAAGTGCCAAGCCTCCTGTCATGCATGCGGCATGCATGAGGCAGCGGATTTAGCGCCGCCGCCGACGGGTTATCGGGCTTTGTTACTGTTATATTTTTGTTACCCGTGGTGTGCGCTGATTGGCGCATCGAGAAAAGGCGACGTGACGACGGAAGAAAGAATCGACGAGACGGGCAGTTCTGGACTGGAGCTGGTTCAAGCAAGATCTGGAACCCGAATAAAGCGCTTCCCCCCCAAGCCCGGCTCCCTGCCTTCCCGGGTCCCACGGCGCCCAAACCACAAGCCGTGACTGGCGCATTAGTCCTAAAAAGCTCTTCAGTTCTTTTTTTGTCTTTGGCCTTTCCATGGTCTGGATCGCCTTGACACCAGATCGGCTCCGGGAGGCATGCTCCTGACCCCATTCGTGTCAAGGCGATCCAGACCATGGAAAGGCCAAAGACAAAAAAAGAACTGAAGAGCTTTTTAGGACTAATGAACTATTATAGAGACTACATTGCGAACTACGCTGAAGTGGTGTTGCCATTGACCGCGCAAACTGGAGACAGGACTCCGAACGTGTTACCGTGGGGTGATGAGGAGGAACAAGCGTTTCAAGAAGCAAAAAGTCTCCTGATGGAGTGAATGACGAAAATAATCCCTGGAGAAGGGGAACAAGAGGGAAAAAGGACAAACATTGCATTTAATTGCATTATAATTATATCCTGATGGAGGTTCCGGTAATGAGAGCGCCAGATGCCAGCCAGCCTTTTGTTCTGTCCACCGACGCATCGGATAGAGCGATAGGGGCATGTCTTGCCCAAAGGGCAGATGATGGGAAAGAGTACCCAGTGGCGTTTCTCAGTAAAAAACTAACTGCTCCCCAAACTCGGTGGGCAGTAATCGAACGTGAAGCTTACGCGGTTGTGTGGGCCTTGGGTCAGTTGGAAACGTGGCTATTTGGGGCGGAGGTCGAAATTCGCATCGACCATAACCCTTTGCAGTATTTGGCGTCAGCGGCACCAAGTAGTGCAAGGCTGACTCGTTGGGTGCTTGCGTTGCAAAAATTTAACCTTAATGTACGGTATGTAAAAGGAACGAGAAACATCCCTGCTGATGCGTTGTCAAGGCTGTAGTGGGGTGGAGCATTGCTTTGTGGTTAATGTACTTTAGATGTTCTCTAAGAAGTAAGTTTGTCAGTCTGTCTTGTGATCATTCACGCTGAATGGACGGGAATGTGCGCCCAGTTAGTTTTTTTTTTTGTTATAAATGTTACTATTGTAAAAGGATACACGAAGTATGATTTTCTTTTAATTGGAAAAGAAAAAAAAAAAGGGGGGGGGGGGCGTGTCATGCATGCGGCATGCATGAGGCAGCGGATTTAGCGCCGCCGCCGACGGGTTATCGGGCTTTGTGATTGTTATATTTTTGTTACCCGTGGTGTGCGCTGATTGGCGCGTCGAGAAAAGGCGACGTGACGACGGAAGAAAGAATCGACGAGACGGGCAGTTCTGGACTGGAGCTGGTTCAAGCAAGATCTGGAACCCGAATAAAGCGCTTCCCCCCCGAGCCTGGCTCCCTGCCTTCCCGGGTCCCACGGCGCCCAAACCACAAGCCGTGACTCCTCCCTTTGCGCTGGTCAATTCGCGTGAGAGTGTCACTGCGCTCGTCTTTACAGGAGGGGGCTTCAAAGAAAAACAGAAAAAAGCCTTGCTTTAGAAAAGGAGGGGGGGGGGGTGGTCTTGAAAAAAAAAAATGTAACGGATTACAAGGAATCCGTTACGTAAAAAATGTAAGGGAATTACTTCAAAATTACTCTAGAAAATATGTAATTAATCCGTTACAAAATTACTAATAAATGTAAGGGATTACAAGTAATTTCGTTACTTGTAACGGATTACGTACAAGTCTGGGTATAGCCATTACCATCCATCCATCCATCCAGCTGCGCGGTTGGCGCGGTCTGCGAGCTCATAGCGAAGACGTGACCGGAGAAGCGGGAGAAGTGCCCCTGTGATGTTCGCGGAAGACGGAAAGTATCATTCGTAATCGTCGTGTGGGCTTTGAAAGCGAAGGGAGTCACAGGGTCCACGAGTGCGCAACCACAAGCCAAGGTCACGACAGCGCTGCGTTGACTTCGGCGATCTCGTTCTGTTTGGTGCAACACGGCGATGCAACAAAGAACTGAAACGTTCGTGGTGTGCGTGGTGCGGTGCTTGGAAGTACAGGGTGTCACAAAAGAAAATTTACACGGTCTTTTTTACCGCAAAAATAAACTAGGCATCCCCGAACGCTCATTCTCCGCCCAAAAGGTAGCGCTAGAGGTCCCAACCAGATTCCAAAGTTTCAGCCCGATCCGATAAATTAATCAAAAGTTATAAGTGATTTTCTAAAAATTTCAATGGGAAAATGGCGGCCGACGGAGTTTTCAAACACATGGGGCTCTATGGCACCAGAAACCGAAAACAGGCAAAAATGGGCTCCATTTTCCCATTGAAATTTTCAGAAAATCACTTATAACTTTTGATTAAGTTATCGGATCGGGCTGAAACTTTAGCATCTGGTTGTGACCTCTAGCTCTACGTTTGGGCGGAGAATGAGCGTTCGGCGATGCCTAGTTTATTTTCGCGGTAAAAAAGACCGTGTAAATTTTCTTTTGTGACACCCTGTAGAGACACCACGCTAACACGGAGCGCAAATTGGTTATTGTGGGGTTGATGTTTAACTGGTTCAGTCTCGTCGTCGTCAGCTGATCCAGTCAAGCTGGTCCGGGAGGACGCAGCGAGCGTTTTTAAAAGTAAATCTTCCTTCGTTCCGTTTCAAAATGTGGAAGATTCCCGACGCATACCGTGAGTAAAAAGCTGCGGGCGTTTCAACAAAATTACGTTGTTTTAATTGAACAATGAACTCCGAGTTGTCCTAAATCTGCCGTTTTTATGCTTAGTGTTGTTGGACTGCGTTTGCACAGCGACGTGTTGCGCTCATCGTGCGGTGTGAATAAATTTGGGCAAGATTTCGTACCTGCCCACAGATGCATGAACTGATACCATTTTTTACGTACTGAACACAGTGCTTTTTTTATTTTGTGTGTCTAGTCGCGGACGTTCGATGCACCCAGTGCGAATCTCGGCGGCCTCCGGAGCGATATGACGAGAACGTAACTGGACACGTTTGTCGCTACGCGAACGCTTCACTGCCTCCAGCCAAATAGCATTCCTTTCGGGGCGACACGGCTGCTGGAAGGCTGGCTGTCGGGATCACTCATCTGACATCTCTGAAAAGTCTGCATTTGCACGCGCAAGCAAGCAAGCAAGCAAAAAAAAAAAAAAAAAAGCACGCTAAGCAAGCAAAGAGGAAAACGAAAGAACCGCGCTATGAAAGCCAAAACCCCGCGTCGCTTCCTATCACTAACACCTGCGACAGCTGCTAAACACACACTACTTTACTTCAAGAAGTCTCACTCAAGCACCTGGGTCAGCACGAAGCACTGATCACTTCGGCGAAACGACTAGTCGAGTAGGCGAGACAGGCGGGAGCAGAGACTTCGGCGGCCATGAAAGAATGGCAAAGCTTTTGTTTGTTATGGTATGAATCCAAACGGAAGTGCGTCTTGTAAACCTTTTGTAAAGAATAGTAACTTCCATCACATGGGTTATTCTTTAAATGTAAAAATATGCCGCTCAAAAGCAAATTGCAACATATAACAAAGGTTTAAGAACCAAGATCTAAGCTGTCAATCAAACTCTTAGCCAATGAGAAGTATAGCAGCCGATTGGGGTTGACGTCACGAAATCCCAACTTCGTGGCGCGCGATTTAAAACGGACGAAATAGCCGCAAACTAAAATCGGTCTCGCGCAATAAATATTGCTGTGAAAAAAAAATTTTTTTTCGCGGAAAAATTGTTTTTTGACATGCTTGTCCCAATTAGGCTGTTAAAAAAAAGCTTTCTTTTCTTTGCAGTTACCCTTTAAAGGGGCCCTGCAAAGACGTTTTTACTGGTTTTTAATTTGCACCGAACCTGAGCGCAGTGACCGTAGTAACTTAATGAAACTTTTCTTTTCTCGAAATTCGCTTTATTTTAAAAGTTAGACAAATTAAAATTACAAAAACAAGCAAAAATAACCTCCCTCATGACGTCCTTGGTTGCTTGAGTGGCCGTGAACTAGGGGAGCGGTAGTGAGCTCAGCGAGCGCTCACGGCTGCCGCACTCCGTGTCGACGGCCCGAGAGGACGCCACTAAAGCATGTGCTGGATAGGCTGTATGAAGCCGGCGGCCAGGTCGGCTCGCATTGCACTTGCTGCGTGATTAAACACTAATTCAGCATGACACTTCATTGGCCACAAACGACAGCAAACACGGGGTAAAGATCAGTAAGAACGAGAGCCACTTCGCGCTGCCATACCTCCAAACCTGGTCGCCGAAGGCGTTCGGAATGCTCAGAACCGGTCGGATCCTCGACCGCAGCGCCGCCGCGTACGTCCGGGACCTTTTCACGCTCGCCACTCGTCGGTGCCTGATCCCACCACCCCTTTTTAGTATGCGCCGCCTTTTCCACCGCTTGGTGGCGGGTATGTCGACGGGTCATTTCTTGTTTCCGTACTTTAGAAACTGCATTTTTTTTCTTTTCTGATCTAAAATACCGAAGAAAAACTACTTTCATGAATAATTGAAACAGTTCGCGCCATTTTCATTTTGTATTTCGACTAAAAAAAAAAAAGCTTTTCGCGGCTTTGACCAGTAGTGAGGCCAGGACCAAACACGTCACATATCGCGCGCTTTCGGCACCGTGGGTCGCCCCCGTAGGTGCAGGAGGTTTCCGTGTCGTCCGGTTAAAATATGACGCACTGATATTTAGTTACTCTCTCCGTGCCCGCTGGCTTGTCCGAACCCCAAGAGACATGGAAACCGCAAAAAAAAGGAAATAGGATTGCAGGGCCCCTTTAAAGGGACCATTAAATGGATTTTTGGGCTGTGATAAGTGATTTCAGATAGGGATTTTACTAATCGCATATAGTTAATTGGGCTAAAAGAAAACCTACACGAGTACGCTTTCTTTACACGCGCGCGCACACACACACACACATATATATATGTGTGTGTGTGTGTACACGCAAAGAAAACATACTCGTATACGTTTTTTTTTAGCCCAATAAACTATATGCGATTAGTAAAATCCCAAGCGCCGCATAGCAGGCGCCGTCGGAAACTCCGTGCATGCACTGTTTGGCGGACTCGCTCTAACCACCTGCGAGCACATCGTCGCTTTGTTGTTTGCACGGTTGTGTGTTCAGCAAACCACCGTGTAGCGGTAGTTGATACCCTATCCCTTACAAAAATTTTAAACGAGTGTCCATTGAAACTATAAAGGATTCACTCAATACACCGTGTTGAGTCTCTATTGAAACACAATTGATATTTTCTTGTGTGTTTATATAGAATCTTTACAGAATATGGGCCACTGCATTTCAATTCAAGGTGATTGCATTTCAAGAAAATTTTCGGACACTGTGTTTCACTTCAATAATTGGTGACTGTGTTTCATTAGAATTTTTGGCAACTGCATTTCAATAGAATTTTTGGCAACTGCATTCCAATCAAATTTTTGCCGACTGTGTTTCAGTAGAATTTTCGGCGACTGCATTTCAATAGAATTTTTGATGTGCTGCCCCAAGCGGCACAGAATTTTGGCCAGGCATCAGCCAATGGCTGGCATCCGACTGACCACTTGTCATGAACCACTGCCAGCCATTCGCCAATGGCTGGCAATAGTACTGGTCGGTGGCCGCAGTTGCCAGTCGTTGGCTGATGCCTGGCCAAAATTCTCTGCTGCCTGGGACTTCACTAGGTATATTTGAATGAGCTATCATAGGAACTTTAAAACCCGGGTCAGTTATCGCATGCCTTGAGACATGCACTATATATGAACTATGCAAGAATAAATGGAACATCAAAGAGTTAACGACAATCAGTTTAGGTATATTTGCATGCGTTTTCATAGGAACTTTAAAACCCGGGTCAGCTATCGCATGCCTTGAGACATGCACTATATATGAACTATGCAAGAATAAATGGAACATCAAAGAGTTAACGATAATCAGTTTATTTCAATAGCCCCACGCACACCACACCACAAACCCCCCCCCCCCCCCCCCCTTTCCCTCCCCAGTTTGTCCACCGTGCTTGTGTCTGCTGCCTGCAATGAAAAGAAATGAAACACGCACATATATTAATGCACTTCGTCGTTGCTCATTCAAACCTCCACAGACACTTCTAATGTATCAGCTATTCAGACCGCCATCAGTCGGTGCGCTCTGCGACCCTTCCTTATTGACCTTCAAATTTGCATGTGGCTGCCCCTTTCACCTGCGGTTAACCTCTCGAAAAAAAAAAAAAAAGTTTAATTGGTGGCTAGCGCAACAGAGAGCGCAGAGCACAAACTGAATGCCGACTATGTGAGCAGAGTCACGCCAGGTTAAGATGGCGGTGCCCGTGAAAAGTTGCCACGAGCCGTATGCGGCTCTTTGCGGTTGCTTGCAGTTGAGGAAATGTTCTGCTTCGCGTATCTGCTACACTCAACGATGATATCTCCCACACATATATGCTATTCGCCTACATATTCTACATTGTTGATACTACTCCCACTTCGGTGTAGTTTTCCTAAGTATTGAAGTTTTGCAGTTTAATCAACCCGCGTTGATATTTGTTGGGCATTGATGCAATTATAGCATTTTCAATCGATGCAATATATCAGTTTAGAGTTATTGATTGGCACATTGTGGGCAGAAATCGTAGATGTCTTGGCGAGGGTTTTGCTTTTTGACAAACAGAAAACCCTTGACATAACCATACCTCAGTCATGCAACATAGAATCAATCATCTCCTCTTTCTATGCTTTACAACTTTTTTTCCTTAATTTTCTTGCCTTCAGAGTATAGACGCTTTCAGCGCGCGCCAAATTGAGCCGCCATAGCCGACCTTCTCTTGTCTTACCAAGATGCCGAGCAACTGAAGCGGGCGTTGACGAATCTACACAAGGGTCTATGCTGGGGAGAAGGACGCGGTAGAATCTAAAATGGCAGTGACCTGACCTGCTGTGGTAATGATGAAGTGGAGCGAACGAAATAAGAGGGAACAAAAACTGAAGGTCGGTTATGGCGGCGCCCATGCACAGCTGCCTGAAAGTGTCTATACTTTTTCTTTCAATGGAGGGGGCAAAAGATGAGCAGGAAACTGCACTGGACGGTACCGTTTCTGACGGTGCGACCACGGCTGACACCCCAACAGAGGGTGCGGTGGCAGAAGCCCTCTTTCAACTTGCAGGATGCATCCATGGCTACACCGATAAGGATGTGTAGGTGGATACAGCATCCCTTGCACCAAACAAGGTTAAGCTCGTGGACTGGCTTTCTACAGACTGCAGTGTACGCTTATACAGGCACTGAATCAATGAGTGCGTTAGCTGCGATATCTAAAGAGGTGACAGCCACTGATGAAATGGCCACAAAGATTTCTGTGCTCGAGCATGTTGTGCTCATTCTTGTACGCCTGAAAACATGCCTGTCATTTACATGCTTGGTCACTGCCCAGGTAGCACAAAACATTATACTGTCATTAAAGGGACCATAAAACGATTCTGAAATCGAATTTCATCCACTGCACGTCGTAAAGGTGTGAAAAACACAAAAACACAAAAATAGGGAGCCAAAAAAGAATTCTTCGCTATAGAACTTTTAAAAGAAAACTGGACTCTTTTGCGCCTTCTCTCCTTCGAAAGCTCTCTGCCTTTTCACTGCGACGCATCCGCGGAATCGCAGCACGTCAGCCAAATCCACGTCGCCTATTGGGTAAGCGCCTACCTCACCAGCACCGCGATCATAAACAATAAATAGCCGGCGAATGTTTTCTAAAAGTTTTGTTACATAATATTCAGATCCACATTTTGTAGCATAATTAGAGATGTGTGGCGAAAATTGCCAAATTTGATGGATGGATGGATGGATGAATACGGCTGAGCCCTTTGGATCGGGCGGTAGCTTACGCCACCTAGCCATTTTGTCTTACCCTTTAAGCTTAGAATATTTAAATGTGAAAACTATATTCACTCCGTACTGAAAAGAAAGTGAGGCTATAAATCTCGCTTGCCATCAGTTAATAAGAAAATGCCTAGTTTTCTCTCGCTTCCTGCCACCATTCACTTAATCTTTGCTTGGTAATCTCTACTGTCTTGAAATCCACTTTTCCTTCGCTGTCTCTAAAACCCAATGACTTTATTAAATCTATGTTGTCTTCGGTATGCATAGGGTGAAGCCCTTTACAGTAGAGTATCAAGTGCTCAGCCGTCTCGTCCTCCTCTCCACGAGCAGAGCACACTGTGTCCATTTCCTGGTACTTCGCTCTGTATGTTCTGGTTCGCAAAACACCTGTCCTTGAATCAAACAACAATGAGCTTCCCCTAGAATTGTCATATATGCTTTCTTTGGCAATAACTGTTTTGTTTAATCTATATAGCCTTCCAGAGCCTTCTTTGTCTGCATTCCCTCTAGCCACCGATCTCTTTCTGTGGCCTTAACTTTCTTCTTAACTGAGACCTGCTCTTCCGTAACCCCACTATAGGCTCTGGGCAGGGTCCCAGAGAGCGCCACCGTCGGTTGGTCATCAGCGCCACCGTGGCCAAATGAGGCTAGACTGGGACGGCCAAAAATCGGCAGCGCCGCCGGCATACCTTTGCGAGATTACGTTATTACGAACTCCGAGCGTTGTGTTGTCGCGCGTTACACTACCAACTACTTTAAGAATCTATCAAACGTTAAATATATAAATGTGCATCTGTGTGTCGTTGTGTCGTTCTAGCATTAGGGAGTTTTAGTGGGTGCCTTCCTCGATAGGTAAAGACAACCCGAAATGGGAGCTAATATTACGGTCAAATATAAGTGAAAGCAAATAAACAAGGACAGTGCTTTTTTTTTTTTTACGTTGTTTGCGCGCGCTTGAAGAAAACAAAAGCGAAGACTTCGTCCAGCTTCCATCCTCTACAAAAGCGCACTTCAAAAGCGGGACTAAAAACGCACCCCTCCCCCCCTCCCTCTCATTCTTACCCACCCTTTTTTTCCACGTGAACTCTTCCCGCATGAATAGCTGACCTCATTTTGGTGATCAGTTTGTGTCCAGTCCCCTCGTCGCCGTGTTGAAGACGATTGTGGTGTCGGAGAAATGTGCTTTTCGTGCAAGCTGGATGTAGTTTGGACGGTGTCGTACGCAGTTGCTCGGCGCAAGCCGATTCTCGTTCTCGTCGATTGAATGTGCTGTTCACTTTTACATAGATCAGAAATAAAGGCCGCATGGATAACCCTTTCTCGTGGGGTAAGTACATTTTTTTATTATTTCTTGGATAGACTTTTCTCGCAGCAGGGACGAAGTTAGGACCGCTCAGGCACGGGTCGAAATAGAGCAAACATCTTGGGCAGCCACGCCATCATGCTAAAAGCGCAAACGACAGTTCGTTCAGCAATCGGCGAAGCGGAGAAAACGCTCACTTCGGTTTTCGGTAACTACGATCAAATGTCCACAGAACGTCGTTCAATGAAGATGTGTCCGCGGAGCAGAGAGCAATGAATGTGTCAAAGAACTGACCTGATTCTAGAGTCATCGCATCGAATCCAAAGGCTTCGAGCGCATTAATTCTAAATATCGAGTCAAATAGCGCATTTAGAAATGCACCTCCAGTCGAGCAATGTGAACGGAATGCTTATTTTACACGCTTTATGGCATTCATTCATCTCCGACGGCGTTGTATTTTTCACGGTTTCGACGGAATTGTATTTGTTCTGCGCTGCTAAGGTTTACGAACTTGGACAAAGGAGACTAGAAGGACTACACATACACACGAAGGCGCAAACGCTCACTTCGGTGTGTAGTCCTTCTAGTCTCCTTTGTCCAAGTTCGTAAATCCTTAGCAGCGCAGAACAAATACAATGAGTAACCAACTAGCCCAAACCCAAGCTTTGTTTCGACGGAAACCTGCGGAGCTTCACGTCTGCTAAGCTTCCAGGGTTGCGACAGTCCGGTACGCAACAGTGCCTACAACTTCGGCGTTTGCTCTTCTGCGACATCCGATAGCAATGTTAAGAATAAAATACCAAAAACGCATGAATCAACACCTTCAAACTGATGCGTGAACAGCCCCATGAGCAAGCAGGCTGGCGAAAGGGCCTTCTCAGTGTTGCAAATATTTTGAGCTAGATGGCGCAACGTGTCACACCAAACATCTATCGTGTGGTAAACGAAGCTGAGAGCCAGCTCCGGGGACACACTTTTTACGATCAAGTCAGCATGGCCGACAGCGTCGCTTGGTCACGACGACCAACAAACGTTCATTTTTCTCACGTGAATTTTCTATGTCTAAGCAGCAAGAAAAAAGTACTTGAAACAGACCACCACGAACAAGAACGCTGGATCCACAAACACCCGAGAGAAGCTACGACGGCCACGAATCCACCGACCCCGACCAAGCGAGCTGATCAGAATATAGGCCTAGCAGGCACTCCGACTCGACGCAGCGTTGCTTCGACGGTACTTGGCCAAAACCGTCTGCCCACGACCGGCTGGAGTGCTGAATGGAATATGCCCGCGCGACCCTTGTGGACCCTTCCCGTATTATAGTTTGATCGCTGACCTCAATTTTAGATTAAGATGTGAGGTCAATCTCTTCCCCTTGTCATCTCCTTGTTTTCTGATGCTATGTTGACGAACACTGTCGTCGAAAAGGGACTATCGTCGATTCTATCTTCTTGTTTTGTGTGATATAGAGCTCGAATAAACGCCGTATGAATTACCTTCGCAACACAGTATGTACACTTTGTTATTAGTATGCCATTTTTATTCTGACACGACTGCACATCACTGTCGAGCTATAACAGTTCGTGGGAGCTACGTGCACTGCCGGTCCAACCTTGCTTTGCCGAGTGTCACGTCAGTATCGAGTTGCAATCGTAAAAGTTCGGTCCCGAAGCGCTTACCAACAGCGCGAATACAGCACTTTCATCAAACGCGCGCGTCCGCTTAGAGTGTGAATAGGTATTTACGTGGCTCTTGCTGACACTGTCGTAGTTCAAACGTATCTTTTTTAACATCAGCTCGCTCCTGCATCTCCGAGGCCGCAAAAAGCGCCGCGGCAATTTGTTGGTGAGTGCTCGCCCATTCGTTTTACTTTTTCAGTCCTTTCTGTTCGGAGCATTTATGACGTGTTCTGTGTGCAGTCGGCGTGAAAGCGTGGCGGCAAGGCGTGAAACCTTGTCGCACACGTGCTTTCCGCATTGGATGACCCTCGAGCTTTTGCCAAGTCCCGGAACCGACCTGTCACTGAGCGAGCAGTCAGATTGCTGGAACTCACCCAGAGGCAAAGGTCCCACCGGAGGCAGGTGGGCGGGCAAGCGAGGCACTTGGTGAGTGTATCAGGGAGCTTTATCTCGTAAATCGGTGGACAAGGCTTGATTTCTGCAAATCGGGTGGCGGCTTGGTACCACCTAGCTAGGCTGTGTGTTTTGCGAAACCCATGACCGCTAAAGGTACCCGTTAGCGTGCTGGTGCTCGTATTCGCTTCCACCGTGGGAGTTTGGATTAAAGTTCGAATTTCTTCCTCGGAAACTACTCGAAACATTGCGTGACGCGCGCCTTTAGAAGTAGAGTCTGTATTGATTATGTTGCTTGCGAAGAGTATAAAGAGTTCTTTTTCGACTGGGGCACTGACTTTTTATACAAAATAATGTATATGTTGCGCCACAGGCAGTACTTCATTGTTAAGGTTGGAAGAAAAAACAAAAACGCGCATTGAGTCGTGACAAAAGAAACACAAAAAGCGTTGAAAACTGTCTGAGGACCTATGTAGCTTCCATGGAATCCGGCAAGGTGAGTGCAGCTGTTTCCACATGACCCCGATCTCCGGCAGCAATGGGTTGCGTCCGTAAACCAAAAAGACTTTCGCCCAACGCCATCCTCTCAACTGTGCTCGGAACATTTTGTGAATGGAGCGCTCACCAAACTTAACGCTGTACTGTCAATGAACATGGGTGATGCTTGCAAGGTGCATGCAAGTGATAATTGCTGTTTCAGCTTCGAAATTTTTGTAACTGAATTTATCTTAATATTGATATTTTGAAGTGTTGACAATGACTCAATTTTATCAGCTACAACACTTAGTTGAAGGCAGATTTCCGAAGCCGGGTGTGGCTGGAAATTGTCGAAAAGCTAGTTCTATCGGTTTTCCTGAATCGCAATCTCCTGCACGATACCAGAGAGCTGTGAACCTATGTTGAGTGTCACAATGCGACTAGATTCTTCTTATTTTCAAAATTAGTACATAATGTAGATGGAAAAAGAACCTTCAATTTCTGTTGCTGAAAGTTAAAACATGCTCGTGCATCGATTTTGAATCGTTGAATCACTGATCGACTCGCTCCGGCAATCGGCCCATCTCTACTTTGCTCTTTTCAGTTCCCGACGAAAGACACACTCGTCAGCATGGAATCCTCAAATGAGACGTTTATAAACACCGATGCATGAGCATGTTTCAACGTTCATAAACATCGATGTATGAGCATGTTTCAACTTTCAGCAACAAAAATTGAAGGTTTCTTTCCAACTACATTATGTATTAATTTTGAAAATAAGAAGAATCTAGTCGCGTTGTGACGGTCTGCATAGGTTCACGGCTTTCTGGTTTCGCGCAGGAGATGGCGATTCAGGCAAAGCGATAAAACTAACTTTTTGACAATTTCCAGCCACACCCGGCGGCGGAAATCAGCCTTCAACAAAGTGCTGTAGATAATAAAATCGAGTCATTGTCACCACTTAAAAATATTGATATTAAAATAAATTCAGTTCCAAAAAGTTACAAGCTTATATAGCAATTATCAGGAGAACACTTGCACGCACCTTGCGAGCGTACCCCATGTTCATCGACGGTACAGCGTCAAGTGCGGTGCGCGCTCCATTCACAAAATGTTCCTAGCACAGTCCAGAGGACGGCGTTGGGGAAAAGTCTTTTCGATTTAGGGATGCAAGCCACTGCCGCCGGAAATTGGGGTCATGTGGAAAGTGATGGAGCTTAAAGGGGCTATGACACGCCACAAATAAAATGTGAGATAACTATACTGCTAGGACCCATTGTATGTTCCTATAATCCTGCTTAATTCGTTTTGAAAACGGCACGATAGTTTCGTGGGTGAATCGATTTATACGCGGGTCCCTCGGAGGGGCAGATCCGGGCGGAGCTGGGGGCTGGTGACGTAGCCAGCCTCCAGCGCGGCGTCCCCTTGCACGCACTCACAGACTTGGCTCTCTTGGCGTCTCGAGCCTCAGCTTCCTCGTTTACCTTCCACGTTTCGAGCATGCGGTCCGTGACGATTACGTCGACGGCATCGCTCGCCTTGTCAAAGTGTTCGATATTGATAGCAGCAGCGATGAGTGATTGCTATCAAGAGATGTTGGAAGCTGTTCATTTTGACTGCGCCCCGCTGGCGATCGGCTCCAGCGACGACGAGTTACGGACGTACTCGCCGTGGTCACCGTCGTTCGGGGATATCTCGCAGGCGCATGCAGGGTTGAAGGTCAGCGGGCTGGGGGCGAGAGCGAGAGCGAGAATAGCTTTCGGGTTACCGAGTTGCGTGAGCGGTTTTGTTCGTACCGCGGCCCGCGGCGAGGAGAGCTTGCGCGATCATGAGGGCGCCTAAAATGAGAGAGCGTTCATGGTCACGTGGTTTATGGACGCCATGGTGTGACTAACTTGGGCAGTGTTGCCTGGTCGCCAGATGAAAATGATAAAAATTCGTAAATTGAATATTGCAGTTACCAGAGCTCTAAAAATCGCGTAACTTGGTGTATATGCTAAGTAGCATATGAGCATTCCATTTCAAGAATAATCTATCCGTTTAATTTCCGTGTCATAACCCCTTTAAAGATATTGCAGCCGCACTCACCTTGCTGGATTCCGTACAAGCTACATGGGTCCCCAACAGTATTCTACACTTTCTGTCGTTATTCGTGCACCTTATAACTGAGCAACGGTGTCCCGATGACCGGGGGACTGTCGCCATCCAAGCCCGTGCTTGTAATTAAGTTTGGGAGTTTAAAACGGAGAAGAAAAAGTGCACGAAGTTCGGGCAATGCCTACACCCAACACTGGCAAAGCCTCTCATCCGGGACTTTCACTGCTCCAGCAAGAAGGAAAGCGCCGGTAGCCCTTTCCCCTTTTCTCCCTTGCCCTCTGCCAGTAAAACGGTCTATGTATGGCTCTGCTCTGCTTTAGCCCTGTTGAGCACGCTTCTTACCGGGCCCTGGTGCACCGCGGAAACGCAACACCAGCGGAAGCAAGCTCCACGGGTGTTGCTTCTCCGCGGTGCACCAGTGCTTTGAAAGAAGTGCGCTCAACGGTGCCGCGAGAACAAAAAGTATGAATTACACGAAAACGCTGTTCGAGTGAAGCGGCTTATGAATACATTGAAAAAGTAGCGGGACAACCCAAGTTTTCAAAATTGGTTGACTTAACCAGGAGCATTAAATATCCGAGTTTGAACTATCGCGAGCCAACTGTATACACGAAGGGGGATCTGGCTCAGTTTAATGTGCTTAATATCACTGAATAGTTGTGCAATTCTAATTTGCTAGTTTTATTTCTCAAGCACTTGTTGTATGGGGTATTCAAATCAATGCAAATTTTTACTTTGGTTCAATTTATGAAAGGTTTGTTTTTTCATGTCATGTACAGTAGAAAGCTGGGGAGCTGGGCTAGTTGGTAAGTAGGTTGCTCGCTCACTTTAACCATGTATGTCACATACAATTTGTTGTGATTGTGTATTGATTTCAAATCCCCTTCTGCTCTTTATTTCAAACTGCACTTACATGCCCCATGAAGATACCGAAGAAGTCTTCAACTGAAGGACAACTATAAGCACAAGCATGGAGCGGCATCTAGATGGCCAGCGCAAGGACAACTTTAATGTAAATTTTCTCCAAAGTTAAAGCAAGACATGCCTTCTTTCAATAAAGGTATTGTGGCAAGTAGGTATGGCTCAGCTTTAAGCCGTCACAATATATACTCTTGTTTGTTCATTTCTAATCACCTGCTCTAGTCACCACTTCTAGTCAGCTTTTTTAACAGCGGAGTCTGGCAGCATCCTTGCTCGTTTGAAAATTTGAAACCACAGTAAATCTGTTTTAGTACATGTAACTGACTGATTTCATCTTTGCAAGGGTAGTAAATTGCAATTGATTTCGTCTCAATATGTGCTGTGATGAAAAGGAGCTTGGTAATGGTCGTGCATTCTAGCGTTGTTGTTAAGTGTGCGCTATTGTGCCTTTCACAAACATTCTTTTCCTAGGTTAACGGACATGCTACGATCAAGCTTCTTCAAAAGGTGTATACAGTCAATTCTCTGCCGTTATGTATATAGTGCACTGGAGTCCGGTGGCTCATCTTCTGGGAAACATTGCTATGTATGCGAAAAAGGACCTCCTCGAAGACCCAGGACACAATATTTTGCTGCAAGTCTTAGCTTTTTCAGTCCTCGGAAAAGCCATGTCTGTAGCGAAACACTGCCTGACGTTGGGTTTCAAGGAGGTTCCTTTCCAACACCTTTCTTTCGGCTTTGACTGCCTATGGTTTTGTTGGTAGTACACAAGCTTATAAAACATTAAATTCACATCAAAGAAAATGGTACTGCTACACTAGCAGAATATCCACAAAATGTTAGAAAGAACTTTTCCGTTGACGAAGACAAAAGTATTGTAATCAGACGCAATTGCTACCCATGCACTTCGCCTTGTTCACAGCAGAGGCGTTACTGCATGGGTAGCGGCAGAGGGTAGCGGTTGCGTCTGATTTACAATGTTTTTGTCTTCGTCAACTGAAAAGTTCTTTCTAACATTTTGTGGATATTCTGCTAGTGTAGCAGTACCATTTTCTTTGATGCGAATTTAATGTTTTACAAACATTGCATACCGGTTGTAAAAGTGTTTCTCGAATGTTAATATAATGTTTCCTTCAATGTTAGTTTAATGTTTTGCAAACATTAAATTTATGTTGTAGGAACGTTTCCTGTGTGTTCAAATAATGTTTGGAAAACAGTAATCTAACGTACACATAAACATTGTGAGAACATTAAATTAAATGACATTAAGGACATTTTTCAATCGTTTGGGCCAAACAAAAAAATAACATTATTATAATGTTTTGGTGCTACCTGGGTGTAGGAGCCAGCTCCGAGAGATGAAAGTAATTTTTCTTCTTTTTCTAAGCTCGCTGCGCGAGCTTCTTGATGTGCGAGGAATAAAAACGAACAGTTCGAGCCAGAACACCGTGGAGCTTGGCAGTCTTTTCCACAGCCACATTGCTTGGTGTTAGCGAGACTACAGTGCACAGTCATTTTTATGGAAGGCTATTGAGCCTTGCTGCACTGCTTCAAGCCGTCATTCCGTAACCTACTAAAGCAGAGATTTCAAGAAATGTGCCACAATGTTTGGCCGAGTATCGGGATGTGCGTGTTGTCCTGGACTGCACAGAAGTTCAAGTTGAAAAGTCTCACTGTGGATAATGTCGTATCCTCACTTATTCCGAATACAAGAGAGGCCACACTGCAAAGGTCCTTGTGGCCGGGTTTTGCCTGCTGGTTCAATCCCATTCCTAAGCAAATGACTTTGGCGGTACAGCGTCAGGTAAAGCCTGTGTGGAGAAATCTGTTGTGTTGAACAAGCTTACTAGCTTTAAAGACAATGTCATGGTCGACAAAAGGTTTAGTATGGATGCGATGTGCGGGAAGCTGGGGCTGGTGCAGCCACTTTTCCTACGCAGTCAGACTCGGTTCTCAGCCGAGGATGTTAACAGAACAGTAAAAATCGCCAGGGCACGGGTTCATGTTGAGCGTGCAATACAGAGAATGGAGGTGTTCAAAGTGCTAAAGGAAGCTGTGCCGTGGGAGATGGTTGGCGCACTAGACAATATAATGATCATAATTGCAGGCATTGTGAACCTCCGCCCCAATACTTTCTGAAAAAAGATTTTGAGAAGGTGGGTAGTCTTGGTGATGACACGACATTCTATAGCAAAGACATTTGTGAAATGTGCTGGTTGGCTCACCTTACGAGTGACTTGAGCTTTATGTACCTCGAGTATCTAAATAAAAAGGCCATGGATTCTTCGTGCAATACGAAAATTGTGATGTTTATCTGTACATTGCTTTGAACTTTTATCAGCTGTTCTTTGGAAAAACAAGTCACTGACAGAACAGCGTAGGTTGTGCTCCAGTTGCTTAGCCTTCAGCACATGCTTCCAATCTTGAACTAGGTTGCACGCATTCGCTCGAGGCTCACGAACCGCCAAAGTGTTTTCGAGAGTAGGATGCTCGCGTTAGATGCGGGCGGGATAAGAATCCTCCGTGCTGTTCTTATCCTGTCACTGATCTTGCAAGCTTTAGTAAAAGGTGTTTAAAGTAAACAAACTGGAGCTTTTGCACCAGTTCGTTGATATGTGCATCACAGTGCTGCACTGTTACTAGCAAAGGCTCCACCTTAGAGTACACTATGAAGTGTGTAACGTTCAGGTTAAGTAGGAACATTCCAAGCTGCACCTGCGAAAAGTAGGTGCACCGCATTACAGAGCCCCCAAGACGGGGGCTCTTTACTTCAATCAGGATGGCTGGGCTTCCACTCTTGAAGACGACGCAATCTAGACTGTAAACAAGCCATGGCACAAGCGGATTTACTACTAAACCGAACTTCGTCACAATGTTATTCGAGAGCTGCATGTATTTTCCCAGAGATTGCGGCTCGGCTGCTTTTCCGTAACGCGTGTCTTCATTTCCTTGGAACTTATCGTCTAGCATGCTGAACACTTTGTCTTCCCATGAGCGGTCGTCCTTTGGAGTAACTGTGAAATATGAACGGCACTTGCTTCCGGTTATTCTAACTCTACGCTCTCTTTGCCACTTTGTCGTGTCTTGTGACCTTGTTTTGGCGCAGATTTGGAGAGAGTCCTCCTCAGCGATTCAAGATCGTGTAAAAATGCAGTATTGCTTCTACTTGCGCTATTTGTTCATGTGAAAAATAGATGAAGTAGACAGTATGTTACAGCTTCCCCATTTTTTACTTGACAATGGCAGGAAAAAGCAGGAACCTTTGTAATTGTGCAGGCTTGTGTATTATCATAATGAGCATACTCCGAACTGCCAACATAAACAATTTCAGATGTTGAAGAGGAGCTCTGTCACCTCAAACAAGATATTGGTGTCCAAGTGAACACATGGACTGAGGGGAAAAGACAACCAGTTACCATCTCGGCTGTTAAGGACGAACAGGCACTGCTAGTGCTAACGGGTATCTAAGCTTGGAGCTGTTTTACAACATTGCTGATCAGTTCACCAACACTCGGATTAAACAGTCCAAGAGGAGCTTCTCACTCAGCAATGAAGATGTCATCCTGCACATCTTTACGGAGCTTTATCCCATGTGTCTTTGTCTCTGCTGGCTGTCCTGTTTGAGGTACACCGCATTACAGCGTCGAGCATCTTTAAGGAGGCCGTTGTAATGCTAGCATCTGTGCTAAGGCAAACAATCTACTGGCATACCTTGACAGCATTGTCACTACGCTTGCAGGAATCGTAAATATCTCGAAGCCACTGTTTACAACTAAAGTTATGGTGAGCGTGTTGGCGATGATTAAATTGTCAGAAAGAATAAGCAAAAAGACGGACAAGACGAGACATCTTTTGACTCACAACAACAAATATTTAATGAGAGGCTGGTGGCAAAAGGACCCGAGGAGGAACAGGGAAGGAGGAGGAGGAGGTGGGAGGTGGTGTTATCACAACCGGTCCCCACAAAGTGAAAGGGAGGAAAGGAGCAGAGAGGGAAAGGGAAATGTGGTAAAACAGGAAGGACAGAGGTTGGGGGAAATAGGTGGCAAGGGCAAGAGAGTGTGGTCACTATGCCACGCACCCGTCGTATACCTTTCTTGGCAGGTCGGCTCACCTACTTCTGGAGGCCTCCTGGAGGCGTGTCATTGTGAAATCGGCAGCTGAGAAGCGAAGTGACCAGACTTGCAAGCTGGATCCACCAGTTAACCTATCCGACATCCCCCTTTCCCCGCATGCTGAAGCAGTTCTATCAAACGGGCCGAAGTTTGCCCCTGCTTGTGCTCCGTCTAGATTTGAACACCTAGCGGCGGTGCACCAGGTTGCGCCAAAAATACCTGACCCTGCTCGGCTGGGATTTCTCAGCAGTGGTTCCCGGGTGGTGTGCAGGTACGGAAGAACACCTCCATCTAAAATCGGCTTCCCGGAGGTTGTTGAAGAGCTGAAGAATTCGAAACTGAAGCTACTGGCAGCGGACAAAACTGGAATCTTCGTCGTTATAAGTGATGCCTCCTTCAGCAAGAAAACTGACGCGGTTCTCACAAAAAACTTCACCACATTGAAAAGCAGACCATCTGGATCGCTTCGCTCCGAGGCCAAAAAACTCTGCAAGGCCAACCAGCTCGGCTCACTTCTAACAAGGTTGTCAGCTTTCTCTGCTCAATACCTGCGCGTGTTCTTCACGGCCAAGACACACAAGCCGGATATTTCCTTAAGGAGCAATGTTTCTGAGAAGGGCTGCTGGCAGAAGCCTTTGGCGCTCGGCCGTCCCCCTGGAACAGCCCTTCAGAGTGAGTGGTTCTGCCGACGTGATACCGGCTCTCTATCCCCTGCACTCGTCGGGCTCCAACGTTGCGCTGTTTTCGTTGGACGTCAAGGACATGTACTATAGCCTCGATGTTAACTTACTCATGGACTGTGTTGAGCAGGCTGTGACCAAATCCGGACTGGTCAAATTCCAAACTTCTTCTGGTGTCTCCATCGACGTATTCATCCATCTCATCAAAGTGTATCTGCAGTCAACCTTAGTTGAATATCACGGCAAGGTCTACAGGCAGTGATCCAGGGTCTGCATCGGATCCTGCCTGGCCCCAGCCCTCAGCGAGGTCTACATGGCGGCGGTGGACGGCGCTGTTCAGAAAGAGCTTGGTGTTGTGGCTCCCGGAGTCCACATCTTCCGCTACGTCGATGAGTGTGTGCGTCACCCGCTTCCATAGAGCAGGTGTTCTCGCGAAATTCGCAAGGACTCGTTTTTACGAGAGAGGACCCGTGCACTGAGGGTCTGCAGTTCCTTGACCTGCGACTGACCTCCACTCCTTCTGGAGTCTGCTGGAGCTTCCAGCAACGAACCCAGAAACCGGTGCTGCCTTTCGCCAGTCATCACTCAAAAACTGTAAAATTCAGTATTGTAAAGAGCCTCCTTTCATCTTCCTGCACGAAATCACGCTGCCATCTTTCCCACTTCAGCATAAACTCTCAGCTCCTTCGGCTTCAAAAAGCAGGCTACCCACGCGACCTGAGTAGCATCACCCTAAAATCTCTAATATCTCAGCACCCGACCGGCCGCGCCAAGCCACCCCGGCCAAAAAGGTTCACAGTCACGCCCTACCACCATAACACCTCGCATTGTCTAAAAGCCACCGCCCGACGGCACGAAGTCGATGACGTGTTTTCGTGCAGGTTCCGCTTACGCACCATGTGCCACCGGGTTAACGATCCCCCGACCCCAAGAGAGCAGTGCTCAAAGAGCCACTCGAGAAGTTTTGTCACTTGCGCGACAGGACGCGTATATTCCGTGCCACTAACATGCGGTGGGGAGTACATCGGGCAAATGGGCCGTTGCCTGAACGACAGGTTGCGTGAACACAAGGGAATGTTCCAAGAATGAGCCCGACTCTCAGCACCCTATAGCGACGCGTTGTAAGGTACACCCATCTTGCCAACCCCAGTTTTCCTCGGCCCGGGTTCTGGGTTCCAGCGGCGACCGCTACGGGCGAGAGGTAATCGAGGCCCTTCTCGCGATCCGACACTCTCTGCGCAATATTTCCGAGCCCTCGCTTTCCTTTTCAGAGGGAGATGTCGAGTATCTGTGGCCGCAGTTGATGCCCTTGACGACTCGCGCGGCCTCCGCCACGTGACCAGGCTCTCTTGCCCTCGCCACCTAATTCCCCCAACCTCTGTCCTTCCTGTTTGACCACATTTCCCTTTCCCTCTCTGCTCCTTTCCTACCTTTCACTTTGTGGGGACCGGTTGTGATAACACACCACCGCCCACCTCCTCCTCCTTGGGTCCTCGGGTCTGATTAGAACAGCTTTGACCCCTTTGGGCATCCGGACTGTGTTCAAGCCTGCGTACACTTTGGCGAATGCATTTGATAAGCCGAAAGACATTACCCCCGCCAACGCCCAGACAGGTGTGGTGTACAAAGTGAACTGTGTCGACTGCGACGCCACGTACAACGGAGAAACCGGCAGACGGAGGAGCACTCGGCTTAAGGAGCACAGAAGGGATGTGATGAAGGCCACGCATGCCACGAGAAGCAAGTCTGAGCTCGTCGACCACAGCTGGACAACTGGGCATACGTTTGACTTGGATAATGCAGCGACCTTGGCTCGTGAGCAGCATTGGGGCCCGAGGAAGTTCGTAAAATCGTGGTTTATCCGCCGGGACCCCAAGGCGTGAAACACAAACCGGGGCCCCCTACCGGACGTTTATGGGGACTTGTTAGAATAGAGTAGACTGGTTTTGACTCTCCCCACGACCGGGCCAGTTCATACTGATGATGCCACCCGGATAGGTGGCGAAACATCGGTGTCGTTGTTATATTTTTTGTTGTTGTGTCAAGCCAGTGTAAACTTATTTCATTATGACTAGCCCTGGCTTTTGGAACATATTTGCATTCATCCGAGTTCTTTATTCTTCTTGACACGGTGAGGGAGTATGTCAACCAGTCTACAAAAATTGTCCGAGTGGAGTCGCACTTGCGGTTCAACTATGAATGCCTGAACAACAGTGTGGTTGGTGCCCAGGAGCTTGCACTGTAGAGCACTCGTCGACACCCTTCATGGCCGCAAACTCGCACGTGATTTCAGCCGCAACTGCTTGAAAGCCCGGATTCTGGACAACAAGCAACAGACCCATCAGGCAAGACGTCGGGTATCAGCTGCGGAGGCGTGCCTCCGTACGAAGCTCTAGCCCAACGACTCATGACGTCATCAGGGCACGGATTCAAGCGGACTTGGAACGGAAAAAGTGTACTGAGGTCCCCGGTCAAAAACTGTCCCGTTTGCTTCCGGAACGCACGCAACGACTAAACAGTGCAGCAGCCGTGCATAATCTGTCCTCCAAACAACTGTCTGAAGACCACGCGAGTCTTTTGTCGAAGGGTCTGAATTTTGCTGTGGCGCCGCGAAGGGTTCCAAAACGGGATATCATTGTAGAGGTCAAAGAACGATTGCGGCATATTCGCTACGTATCCAACGTCAATTGGCCCGGAGCCGCATCGTAAGCACTTTGGCAAACGCTAAGAACGTCTGCGCTAACCTGAGTGGAGGGGAACGCGCGGCTTTAGCTGATTTAAAGTCAGATACTTCCGTCGTAATCCTTGAGGCAGACAAGGGAAAGGGCACTGTTCTGTTAGACCGAAGCGATTATAAAGAGAAAATGTTTAAGATTCTAAGTGACCCTTTTCACATTGTAAAATTGAACGTTGATCCTACTGCGTGATCAGAAAGACAACTTGTGGATCATTTGCGCAGGCTTAAGACGAAGGGAAGGCTTGACAAGGTTCTTTATCGCCGCCTTTTTTCGTCCGATGGGTCCACCCCCAAGATCTACGGGCTACCAAAGGTGCACAAGGAAGTTTGTCCTCTACGTCCGATTGTTTCATTTATTGGATCGCCTACCTACGACTTCTCGAAATTTCTGGTGGAGTTGCTGAGGCCGTTGACTGAGGGGAACACGCTGTCTGTTGTGAACCCTCGGGATTTTGTAACAGCTGTCCGTAAGCAAGAGCTTGAGGATGACGACGTAATGGTTTCCTTTTACGTCGTCTCTTTGTTCACGAATGTGCCAATTGGGTTGGCTGTTGATGTCGTGGAAAAACGTTTGCTAGATGATAGCACGTTAGGATCCCACACGCCCTTACTGGTAGAGGATATTGTGATTTTGTTGCGGTTTTGTTTAAACCAGACTTACTTTACTTTTGACAACGTGGTGTTCCATCAGATTGAAGGTTGTCCGATGGGAAGCCCGGTGTCCGTTACGGTGGCCAATTTGGTAATGGAGTATGTGGAGACGTTGGTCATAAACTCATTGTCTTTCCCCTTGAAAATGTACTGCCGGTATGTTGATGACACTTTCGTAATCCTGAAAAAGGTGAACTTGCATGCTTTTCACTTGGCGCTGAATAGTATTCATACGGCTATCCAGTTTACGTGCGAAACTGAGAGGGACGGTGTGCTGCCGTTTTTGGACGTATTGGTGCGCCAGGTGGGTGGTGGTGCCGTAGAGACTGAAGTGTACCGTAAACCGTGTGACAGCGGAAATGTTTTGTGTTTTGATTCCCATCACCCGGCGGAACACAAGCGTGCCGTGGTACGGACACTGTTGTCGCGTTGCGATGTGTTGTCTTCGAACGATGACCTCCGGTCCCAAGAACTGACAAGGTTCTCCACTTCCTTGGGAAGGCGCAATAATCCAGGATCCTTCATAAATGACATGCATAAGCACATGCAACAGCGCAGAGTAGACAATGGAGGCAAAAGGAAGCCGATAGTGTGTATTCCCTATGTACGGGGAACCTCGGACTCGATTAGAAGAGCTTTGACCCCTTTGGGCATCCGGACTGTGTTCAAGCCTGCGTACACTTTGGCGAACGCGTTTGTTAAGCCGAAAGACATTACCCCCGCCAACGCCCAGACAGGTGTGGTGTACAAGCTGAACTGTGTCGACTGCGACGCCACGTACATCGGAGAAACCGGCAGACGGAGGAGCACTCGGCTTAAGGAGCACAGAAGGGATGTGGTGAAGGCCACGCATGCCACGAGAAGCAAGTCTCAGCTCGTCGACCACAGCTGGACGACTGGGCATACGTTTGACTTGGACAATGCGGCGACCTTGGCTCGTGAGCAGCATTGGGGCCCGAGGAAGTTTGTGGAATCATGGTTTAGGTATCCGCCAAGACCCCAAGGCGTGCAACACAAACCGGGGCCCCCTACCGGACGTTTACGGGGACTTGTTAGATTAGAGTCGACTGGTTTTGACTCTCCCCACCACTGGGCCAGTTCATACTGATGATGTCACCCGGATAGGTGGCGAAACGTCTGTGTTGCTAAATTTATGAAAAAAGAAAAAGAAGAAAAAAAAGAGTAGGGGGTTCTGAGATGCCATCCCATCTGTCTTCTTAAAAACAGAAAAAAAAGAAAACCACACATTTTCCTACTGACATGAATGAAAACGACCGAAAAGCTCGGCATGCAGCACCTCAGCGTCTACGCAGACAGCAAGCTGCTCCGGAGACCAGGGCGCGAGAAGCTGCACAGCGTCAAAAATGAAGTCCAAACGCAACCCGGAACTCAGTACTACCTATGAGCAACAAAAAAAAAAATCAGCACCATCAGCACTACCTATGACCAAAACCAGTATCATCAGCACCACCCGAGCTTCGCCCCAATCAACACCATTCACCACGTGGGGATGCGGTCATTTTTTTTGTTGTTGTGTTAAGCCAGTGTAAACTTATTTCATTATGTCTACCCCTGGCTTTTGGAACATATTTGCACCAGTCTCTCATTAAATATTTGTAGTTGCGAGTCGAAAGATGTCTCGTCTGTCTTTTTGTTTATTCTTTTTGATAATTTAATCACTGTTTACAGACGACAAATATTTGTTTTTGTGAAAGCTGAAGTTCCATGCCAGCGACAGCTTTTCTTTTAGCTTCTCAGTAACTTTTGCTCGTGGTACAGTGATAATAATAAAGTTTGATGTCATGTTCTACGAGCTTTTTTTTTGTATATGTTCAGTGCCCAAGGCTCTAGTTATAGATACTGAATTCCAAATCGGAGAAGACAAGTGTAGTCACTGATCCCATGATGTAGGCACAAAGCACTTACTTATTGTGAGATTAAGGAACAATCGATTATGGTTGTATGAGTGGGAAATGAGAGACATATGATCCTGTATCATAACATAGTCTAAAGGAACAGAATACACTAAAAGAACTTGACATCATAAGTGAAGATGAGCAGCTGAGCGTAAGAGGATCAAGGATTGATCACCTGGTCCTGTTAGCGGGCGACAAGTCTAACAGCGTGAGTGAACCAGTTACATAATTCTAGACACATACCATAAAAAAAATAATTTGCACAACAATATTTAACTATCATTGTAAAACACCTTTGTCATATGAATATAGTTTTCCTACATGAACGCATGCAGGGAAAAGGGCTCTCTTCCCCGGCAATGGAAGACTGCTAAAGTAGTCATGATTCCGAAGCCAGGAAAGAAACCACAGCTAGACGCCCTTTGCCCCATCTCGCTTATGTCCTGTGTTGAAAAACTAATGGAGCACGTCATCTTGAAGAGGCTACACAAATACATGGAGGACGGAGAGCTTTTTCTTCATACCATGATCGGGTCCGGACCACACCTGTCTACTCAAGACGTGATGCTTCGTCTGAAATACCAGATCGTGGAGGGAGAGACGAGCTCCCACCTGGACACCCGTGCAGTACTCTGCCTAGACTTAACCAAGGCCTTCGATTCCATCAAACACGAGGCGGTACTCGACAACCGGGAGAAGCTGGGGGTGGGCAAACGCACCTACCGTAATGTACAAGACTTCCTGAACGAAAGGACAGCCAAGATCACCATAGGAGGCATAGAGTCGGACGACATACGGCTCGGAGGAAGAGGAACGCCACAGGGGTCGGTCCTCTCGCCGTACCTATTCAAGTAACCATGATGTCATCTCTGGCAGTCCGATATTGGACTGCCAGAGAAACTCGAGAAGATAGAAGGTCTTTACCACAGCATATATACCGACGACATCATCTGGATTACGGGGGGCAGAGACGGACACATTCAAGACACCTTACAAGAGGCGATCCGCATGGTGGAGGAATACGTCACCCCACGGAGATTGGCGCGCTCCCCACAGAAGTCGGAACTCCTACTAATCAGACCCGTTTGGCTGAGGAAGTTACCACACAACATCGAGCTCCACTCACAAGGGCTTCGAATACCGGTGGTTCAAAGCATAAGAGTACTAGGCCTATGCATACAAGCGGACGACCACAACGAAGAAACTATAAGCATACTGAAGGCAGCGACCTACCAAATCTCCAGACTCATCGCCAGAATTGCTGGCAGGAGCTACGGGTGAGGGAGAAGAATCTCGTACGCCTAGTCCGCGTGTTCGTCATGAGCTGGCTGGCATACATTATCCCCTTCCTGAAACTCGGGGTCGCGGAGAAAACCAAAGTGGAATGCCTCATCAGAAAAGCGTACAAGAGAGCCCTGAGGCTGCCAGACTCGACGTCAAACAAGAAACTGGCAGCAGGGGCTACACAACACCATAGACGAACTCATCGACGCTCAAAGAACGTCCCAGCTAGAGAGACTTACGAAGAGCGCAACGGGTCCTCACATTCTCAGGAACCTCGGCCTTCGCTACGAGGCGCAGAGAGGACAGAAGGTGAACGTCTCCCTACACATCAAAGAAAAGCTCAACATCCCACGCTTACCGAGGCACATGCATCCGTCCATCACGCGGAGAGAAGAAACCCTAGGGCCAAAGCCCTGAAGAAACAGCTAAAGACAGAAGAAGGAGTCATCTATGTCGACGGGGCGTAATATGACAAGAAGCTGAAAGCCATGACAACGGTTGCGGTGAATAGGGAGGGACTTATCATTGCAAGCTGTAGCGTCAGGCAACGGAACCAGAGGTAGCGGAGGAGGTAGCCGTAGCGCTTGCGCTTAACCCTTTGCAGTCATGTGTTGGGCCACGCCCGACATCGGAGAAAAACACTTCCGGTCGGGCGTCGCCCGACACGCATTCCCGCGTCCCTTTAAACACGCTCGTTCGCTCTTTTTTGCTGGATTGGTGGCGCCATCCCTTGGAACATTTAATCACTTCACTTTTAAAAGTGTTTGAGTTTTTTCTCATAGAGGGCAGAACTAATCCTAAACAGTCTAAACAACGAAGGAGCGCACAAAGTTCAACTTCGCTGCCACGAGGGATGGCAACGTTCCAGCCACGCTCGATTTATGGTAACTCTTCGCGTGATGTAATTGAAAGTGACGACGATTTCAGTGAAGAGGACAACTATATCCCTCCGTCAGATGATGAAGAGACGTCCTCTGCTGACTTGAACGAAAGTAGTGATGAAGATGAAACGACTGCTGAAGGCAGCAACCGCGGAGCCGCTCTGCCACAAGCGTCGTCCTAGAGTTTGTACACGAACAATCTCCCGGACTTTCCTGTTCTTACCTTCAGTGAGTAGTCCCGGATCACAAATTGGGCTCTGAAAAGTTCAATCTGAACTCCAGTTTTTTCAATTATTTTTCACGGATCAACTGATTGGGGAAATCATACACGAAACGAACTGGTATGCGTGCGAGAGGATTTCGTTCGCGGAACCTCTTGCAAAAAATTCCATTTGGAAAAGCTGGGAGGACGTCGCTGTGGATGAGTTCAAGGCATTTCTCGGAGTCCTCAGAACATGGCTCTGAATCCCAAGCCAGACATCAAAGAGTACTTCAGCGAAGAAATTCTGAAGAAGATGCCTTTTTTTTTCGACTGGTGTTCACCCGAACAAGATTTCTGCAAATTTTCTGGATGTTGCACGTTTCTCCTCCTCTGCAAGGTCCATCAGGACAGCCGACACGTGGCAGCAAGGTGAGAAACGTTGTGAGCTACATTGATTCAAAGTGCAGAGAGCATTTCAAGCCCGGTCCGAATATTTGCGTAGATGAGAGCACCGTGGGCTTCAAGGGGCGAGTCTCCTTCAAGTGCTACAACCCACAGAAGCCAACAAAGTGGGGCCTTCGGGTGTACATACTCGCGGACTGCGCAACTGGGTATGTTTCTGCATTCGAGCCATACTACGGTAGCACTACTACGGAGAGCCTCGCCCGGCCAGGCCTTCCTTCCACTTGCCGAATCGTCCTTCACCTCCTCGACAAAGTGCAGTGCACTTCGCCGGGAAGGAGGTACAGTAAAACCTCGTTAATTCAACCCCCGCTAATTCGGAAATTCGGATAATTTGAACTGCCGATCTGGTCCCGTCAAACGTATGTATTAGTCAATGGCAGCAAACGCTCATTAATTCGGAGGGAACGCGACGCGCTATGGTTAATTCGGACGAATTCGGCAGGTGGCGCTAGCTACCATCCGTTCCAAACAGTATGACCGCTATCCATCCGAGGTGCAAACGTGGTTTTTCCGGTTTTCCCATCGTTCTCCGCTCTTCCGGTTCTCCGCGTTTCGCACCAGTTTTGCTCTGGATTGCCGTGCTTCAGTGCGCTACCCGCTACTCTCCTGGCATATGGAAGCGGCAGAAGCATAGCTGCAACGGAAAAAGGGTAGCACAAGTGACCGACGACCGGAATGGCAAAATCGCGACACGCGGGGCTATTATTCCCGAGCGCGCCGATAGTGAGAGTGACAGTCACGTTTCATGCCTCAACGCGGGGATCCTAAAGCCCGCCATTTTAACCGCCCACCCCTGTGTTGTAAAATGCAACGTGACTGGCACTCGCTGTCGGCGCGCTCGGGAAAAATAGTGCCGGGTGTCGCGATTTTGCCGCTCCGATTATTTTTCAGTTGTGCTACTCGTTTTCCGTTGCAGCTGTACTAGGCTAAGAATTTAGCGACGAAAGTGGAAATACTAGGGGCCTTGAAGGACGGCGTCTCTCGACAAGTGATTGAAAGTTACGACGTCAAGAGAAGCGGTTTGGCCACGTACGTAAAAATTGAGGCCGATATCCTACGGGCTTTCGAGAGCGAGGAGTTCAACGCGAAAAGAAAGCGGCCGTGGGCGGTGGTGCACCCGAAACTAGAAGAGGCCTTGCTGTGCTAAATCGTCAGCGCACGGGATGCGTAGCTCCGACAATGCGAGTGTGGTGGAGCACTCGACAGCGCTAAGGAAAGTTGCCGTCTCCGCCCAAGTGTCGTCCAGAAAGCAGGCGGTAATAACAGATTTCTCAAAATAAAGGTATGTCACAGGGAAACGTTTTCGCGCAGTTTTCTTTGTCCTTTCGATATTTCGACTTTCGGATAATTCGGACATTTTTGCCGGTCCCATGAGATCCGAATTAACGAGGTTTTACTGTACCACCTGTACACAGATAGGCTTTATACGTCGCCAACACTCGCCGAGGAGTTGCTTCCGCAGGACGTCAGGCTGACGGGGACTGTTATGACCAACACAAAAAATATGCCACAGCAGCTGAAGAAAAAGATGAAGAAGGGTGACGTGGTTGCTTACCGGCAAGGGAACTCGTTCATGGCCCTCGCTTGGCAAGATAAGCGCCAAGTAACGATGCTGAGCTCAGCTCACAACCCCTCAATGAAGGCTGTGACGAGAACTCAAGCTCGTGGCCAAACTGTGACGCTCCAGAAGCCCGTCGTCATTTGCGACTATACTGAAAACAGGGGGGCAGTGGACCGAGCCGACCATTACTGCGCAGACTACGCCTTCTCTCGGAAATCTCTCAAGTGGTGGAGGAAGCTTTTTTTCTGGATGTTTGAAGTTTCCATTGTCAACAGCTACCTACTGAGGAAAATGCAGCTGGACGCTAAGGGACTGAAAGGGCAGAAACACCCGCAGTACCGTCGCAAGCTCATCGAACGGCTTGTCGGGGACCTTCGAGAGCGACCAAAGAAAAGCGGTCCGGCATCCCAATTCGACTGTGAAGTGCGGGTAGATGGAAGGCAGCACTTTATCTACAAGCTGCCCGAACGCAGCAGCAAGGACTGCGCAGTATGCAGTGACCGGAAAACTAAAGGGGGCAGGAGAGACTGTTATGTTCTTGTGTTAGTACGTCCGCATGGCGGTGCCAGCGGCGAGCAGTCTGGCAACCGGGGATGCATGCGCCATCACGTTTTGCGCGTGTGCAACATCAAGTCGGTCTCAGACCGTTGTTGGAGCTAGTCCTGGCCCGCAATAAATGTTGACGCCACGGAGTGTTTGTTTCCGCGAACCCGACATAACAGTGGCGACGAGAATGAGATACCTGCAGGACGGCGGCACTGCGGCCGCCAAGGAAAGCTAACTCCGTTGCCCGGCCGCTCAGCATGGCCACCGCTCCCACCGAGGCCTACATCGAGGCTTTCGACTTCTCCCGACCTGAGGACTGGGAGGATTACGCACAGCGGTTCGAATTCTTCCTGGAGGCGCAAGGTATCACAGATGCCGGTAAGAAGCGGGCGACGTTCCTCAGCCGTTGCGGCTCCGCTACGTTCCAGTTGGCCAAAGCGCTCGTGGCGCCGGCCCCGCTCGGGGATACGCCCCTCGAAACAATCCTCACCGCGCTGAGGGAGCACCTGGCCCCGAAGCCTCCAGAGCTTGCGAGGCGACACGAGTTCCATCGCCGTGACCAGGCACAGGGAGAGTCTGCGGCGGCCTACCTCGCTGCCCTTCGTACCACAGCGCAGCATTGCCAGTTCACCGCCCTCGACACTGCGCTCCGGGATCGTTTTGTGTTCGGGTTGCGGAGCGACAGAGTGAAGCAACGACTCTTGGCTAAAAAAGAAGTGACCCTCGCCAGTGCTGTCGAGGAAGCAATCGCTGCCGAGGTCATCGACCGGGAAGCCTGCCGCGACTCCCGCCCAAGCGTAAGCGCACCACGCATCGAGCCCGTGCACCAGGGGACAAGCGCGGGTATCGACAACGAGCAAGACGCCGCCGAGGACGTCTTGCGCCTAAGGATAGACCAGCGGAGGGACCCGGAAGGAACGGGAGGCGCCTTCTGTGCTGGCTGCGGAGGCTCCCACGAACGGCGGCTGTGCCGTTTCCGGGATGCCCAGTGCAGGGGCTGCGGAAAAACGGGTCATATCCTTCGAGTCTGCCGGTCCCGCAGGCCACGGGACTACCGCCAGAATTCGGAGACGGACTGCAAGACGCCTCGCGTCAGGGCGACGACTCGCACAAACATTGCCTACTGCGACGATCAAACCGTGACTGCTATCCACGATGTGCCCGCACCGGCCCTGAGGAAGATACATGTGGAGGTCATGCTCGAGGGCAAGCCATGCCCAATGGAGGTGGATTCTGGGTCAACGTTTTCGCTCATTTCTGAGGCCACAGCCAGGCGGATCTTCCCAAATGGCTGCTTGCCAGCCCTGAAACCACTGGATATCACGATGAAGGACTATCAGGCCAACAGCATCGCAGTGCATGGCTATGGCATGTTCAGGGTGAAATTCAAGGACTTCGATGGCCTATTGCGTCTCGTCATCGTCAAGGGTGAGCGTCAGAGCCTCCTGGGGCTGGACTGGTTCCCAGCCCTGGGCATCAACATCATAGGAGTGCAGCACATCACCCAGCCATCTCATGCGATCAGTAACATCCTTAAGGAATTTGAGTCCGTGTTTGATGGAGCGTTGGGATGCTACAAAGGACCACCTGTGCAGTTTTCACTCAATCCTGAGGTCATGCCCGTGCGGTTGAAGGCAAGAAGAGTACCCTTTGCGCTTCGGCCGAAAATCGATACCGAGCTAGACAAGCTCATACAACAAGGGGTGCTGGAGCCTGTGGATCAAGCTAAATGGGAAACACCTATTGTCACGCCCTTGAAGGCAAATGGGGATGTGCGTATCTGTGCAGACTACAAGTGCACGATTAATAGGGCATTGCAGCAACATGCATACCCAGTGCCAGTCGTGAGCCATCTCCTGGCAGCCCTTGGAGGTGCCACAATCTTTGCAAAGCTTGATTTGGCACAGGCCTATCAGCAGCTGCCAGTGACCGAAGAAGCAGCAGAGGCCCAGACCATCGTAACTCATCGGGGCGCTTTCCGCGTCCGCAGGCTTCAGTTTGGGGTCTGTGTCGCACCCGGCATCTTCCAGAGTCTCATGGAAAACCTCCTGAGGGGACTACCGGGTGTCATCGCTTATTTTGATGACGTGATTATTGCTGGAGCCTCACAAGAAGAACTGCTCGTTCGCCTGCGTGACGTTCTAAGGCGGTTTCAAGCCGTAGGGCTCAAGGTCAAGAAAGAAAAATGCCACCTCGGTGTGACACAAGTAGACTTTTTAGGGTTTCGAGTTGACGCTGAGGGAATACATCCGACACCGGGAAAGACCGAGGCCATCATGAATGCCCCATGCCCTGCAAACAAGACTGAACTACAGGCATTCCTGGGACTCCTCAACTTCTACCATGCTTTCCTACCCCACAAGGCAACCATTGCAGAACCACTGCACCGTCTATTGAACAAGAATGCTAAGTGGACCTGGGGCCGAACACAACAGAGAGCCTTTGATACGGTGAAAGAGCTCTTGGCATCCAACCAAGTCTTAACACACTTTGATGAAAAGAAACCCTTGATCCTGGCTTGTGATGCCTCCCCATACGGAATAGGAGCGGTGCTGAGTCACCACATGCCTGATGGGAAAGAAGCACCTATCGCATTCTATTCCAGGACACTGTCTACCACCGAGCGCAATTATGCTCAGATTGATAAGGAGGCGCTTGCAGTGGTCGCAGGGGTAAGAAAGTTTCATGACTACGTATGGGGCCGCCAATTTCAGATCCACACGGACCACAAGCCACTTCTGGGGCTGTTCACCCCAGACCGTCAGACACCACAGATGTTGTCACCACGGATGCTGCGCTGGTCGATATTTCTAAATGGGTACCAGTACTCTCTCCTCCATCGGCCTGGGAAGCGGCTGGGCCACGCAGACAGCCTCAGCAGAATCCCCTTAATGCAACAGCACCAGGACGATCCGGCCCCAGCAGAGACCATTATGCTCCTGGACATGCTCCCAGAACCTCCACTCCAAGCCGCTGACATCGCCACACAGTCTGCAAGGGACCCTACCATGTCTCGTGTACTCAACTGGGTGTGGAAGGGGTGGCCACCAAGGCACAGCATCACTTCTGAGTTCACACCATTCGTGTCAAGGCAACATGAGCTGTCTGCTCACAAAGGTTGTTTACTGTGGGGTGACCGTGTGGTAATACCGCTGAAGCTACGGTCCCGGATTCTCGAAGCCTTGCACGCCGGACATCCAGGAATTGTTCGGATGAAGGCACTTGCCCGCAGCTATGTATGGTGGCCAGGAATGGATGCGGCTATCGAGGAATGGGTGCGACAATGTTCTCCCTGCCAGGAAACACGGCCAGAGATGCCCCGAGCACCAGTCCATCCATGGGAGACGACCCGGGCACCGTGGTGTCGCCTGCACATTGATTTCGCTGGGCCGTTCCAAGGAAAGACATTCCTGATCATAGTGGACTCCTATTCAAAGTGGCTGGAGGTCATCGCAGTGTCATCCATGACATCGCTCACCGTGATCAATGCCTTACGGAGGCTGTTCGCAACACATGGTCTTCCAGACGTAGTAGTGTCGGACAATGGGCCTCAATTTACGTCCGCCGAGTTCCGGGAGTTCCTTGAGGCCAACCTGATCCGCCAGGTGACATCTGCACCTTTTCATCCATCTACAAATGGCCAGGCTGAAAGGATGGTGCGAACCACCAAGGAGGCTCTGTCGCGCATTGTGCAGGGAGATTGGTCACGGCGATTGGCAGATTTCTTGCTACAGCAGCATGTAACTCCACACTCAAGCACGGGGCGATCACCGGCCGAACTGTTAATGGGCCGCCGGGTATCGACCATGCTGGACCGGCTGCATCCCGACAGGGCTCCGGCCAAGTCATCCCAGCAAACAGGACTGCTGCCAGTGCCACGCTCATTCCTGCCTGAGGACCCTGTATTTGCACGCAACTATGGCCGTGGCCCCCCATGGGTCCCCGCTGTGATTGGCCGAGCGACCGGGCCAATCTCCTACGAAGTGACCCTCCCAGATGGCAGGGTGTTGCGGCGGCACGTTGACCAGCTCCGGCGCCGGGCAATGGCGCCTTGCACAAGCGAGGTACCGGCACCAACAGAACAACAGCCAGAGGTCTACCCCACACAAGGGCCATCACCAAGGGAAGTTTATCCTCGGCAAGGGATACCTCCAGGTCAAGGGAGCAATGAGCCAGCCGAGAGTTCGTTGGAAGAGCAGCCAACGGCTGAACCCTCTGCAGGCGACACAACCATGTCCCAACCTGTGCCAACGACCGCACCACGGCCAGTGTCGCCGGAAGGACTGGAGGGGGATCCTGAACCAGCGACCCTGCGCCGTTCGCAGCGAGCTCGGAAAGCCCCATCCCGCCTGCGAGACTTTGTGCTGGCACTGGCCGAGTGTTGAGACTGAACTTAGGGGGAAGGGGTGTTATGTTCTTGTGTTAGTACGTCCGCATGGCGGTGCCAGCGGCGAGCAGTCTGGCAACCGGGGATGCATGCGCCATCACGTTCTGCGCGTGTGCAACATCAAGTCGGTCTCAGACCGTTGTTGGAGCTAGTCCTGGCCCGCAATAAATGTTGACGCCACGGAGTGTTTGTTTCCGCGAACCCGACATAACAAGCACTCTACTCCGTTTCACCTTACGTTGTACCGCAGCGGAGGCTAGAAGTGCGAGCTCATAGCGTGGGTAGCTGCCCTTAATGCACGAGAGCTTGTGCCGCCAAGATCTGCCCCACAGCAAGAAGCTCGTGCTTGTGGCCTTTTCTGCGGTACATATCATAAGGTGAAACAGAGTATAGGAAGCCGCGGAGTATAATTAAAACGATTCTAAAGGTGAATTAGCGTATAAATTATGTGCTAGTGCCTCAAAAATCGAAAAAAAGAACAATTTAAATATAATTAATAGGTGTGAAAATATATGCCAGGAGCACTTAAACCAGAACTACACAGTCTGTAAGTTTGAAATTTGACACCTTAAACCACTCGGCCACCACCCAATTTTATTTCCAGGTCGTTTATCGAGGTATATGAATTTCGTTTGCAGCTGTCGGCTGCAAGAGGGATTGCCTTATTTTCATTTACTTTACTATTCCCACCAAATATGACAAGTGACCGAGAATAGAACCTCATTTGTCGGCCGAGGCACTGTGCTCACATCAAGGCAAGCTAGCCTGTCTTGCTGTGCTCATATTTTGTTTCATCACCCGTTTAGGATTCTGTTGTCGCTCATCAAAAGAAAAGAAAAAAAAAAAACTGTGACCAAGGGTGACTTGTTCTGGTGTGCAGGTACCCTTAGCAGTAAACTCTGCTAAATGAGGCAAAATATATATTATACTTTTTTTAGCAAATATGCATTGTTTTAGCAAAATGAGCCACACTATTTGACTAAGGTGAAACAGAACGAGCCTCTCCACCTCCGTCTGTTTTCATCTCTCGCAGACAATATTTCCTGCTTTTTGTGGTTTGTATCAGACTTTTGTGTCTCTGGTCCGGCCAAATCATTGGTGTTAGACTAAGAGTGGGTTCTTTAGGATATGTGCAGGTATTGTTCGCAGCAGATGGCTGCCAATCAGGAACACGAGTTTGTTCTCGGCCACCAAGAGCAAGTATTTTCTAGGTGAGGTATTGCCCGCCTATATGAATTTTGTGTTCCATTCCTCTTCAATGCCATTTCCTATGTGTAGTGGTCTTTCATTAGTATTTCGTTGTCTCTCTTCTGCAAAAACACCCAAGTTTGGCTACGACCGGGTTCTTTCTTATACGTGCAGGTCTTGGAGGCAAGCACCAGCCATTCAAGGCCAGAAGTTTACTCTTTGCCGCTCATGGCGAGTGTTTTCAAGGTGAGTGATTGATGCCTATCTGAGTTGTGTGTTTCATTCCTCACAGACATTCTACTTCCTGTCTCTATAGTGGGCATCGCCGGGGACGCTACGCGTACATCAGGGTTGGGCAGTATCGCGATACAAATGTATCGCGATAGTATTTCAGAAATACATTTCGTATCTGTATTTCTGTATCGCGATACATTTTTTTCACCAGTATCTGTATTCCTGTATCGAAATACATTTTGAATGTTTCTTTGTATCGCGATACAATCAGGGTAGAATGTATTTCGTTACATTTCTTAAAAATACTCCCGACCCCCCCCCCCCAAAAACAAAAAAAGACTGAACGCATTTTTTTTTTTATACCTGAGGGCAATAGGGCCAAGGAGATGCTGGAGCACTGTTAACATGTTGACCAAGGTTCCTTCCTATTCTACAATCTATTTTTCTACACGTCCTCTTCTCTCTTCTGAGAAGTGTTGCGTAGGAGTGGAGTCGGAGCATCTTCTGCCGCAGGCCCTTAGGTAGGGATTTCTTGAGTCGTTTGCTTGCATCCAATGCCCGCTGCTAACCGTCTCTCTTGCCTTAGGGTACACAGTACACCCAGCCGGCAAAGCTGAGTCACAGTCCGGTGCAGCATGAGCCTGACAGTGGTAGACTTGAAATAGTAGGATGACTCACGCAGTGAAGTTCAACACATAAACACATATTGGAATGCGTCTGCGGCTGCGCCCGTAATCTTGCACGACTCAAGGGTACATCATCAGCCGACGTGAACGTGACCAGCTGCTCTGGTGATCCGAAACCCAGGAAGGAGGCCAGACGTGGCCTCGCTGTGCCGACCCAGACTTCGTAAACCTGCGACTCGTCTCGAGCGCGCTGTTTCTCGGAGAGCTCGCACCTGTGCCGGCAATATCAGGTCGCGATCCACGAGGTCTTTGTTTGGATGATGCTAGGCGAAACTTGAGGACTGCTATCCATGCGTCGGTGGCGGAGGGTCGGCAGCAAGGACCTTCACAACAGGGATGCCACCGTATCGTTTTTTCAACCGTAACAGAAGATAAGACATGTGTTCCAGGGTGCTTCAGGTGGTCCACTATTATCGAGAACTCCAAATGAGACTGCCTGCTCGATCTCCAATGAGGTAACCTATAACGGAAGTACGTATTGTCCTTTCATACAGCAGCGTGGCAAAGTTTCATGTTCAAGGCCACACCTACAGATCAAGAATACCAGTTCATTCCACCGTGACGTCATGTGATCAATGTTGACAGGGGCGTCCTTATTGGACAGGAGCGTCCTTATTGGACAGCGGCGTGGTGACGTTTTCATGAGATTTAGGATGACATAGAATTTATTCAGAGGTCGAAGTCTTTTCGCATCCCTCGTCAGACAGACAGGATGTCAAGAAAGGGACCGCGGTCTGTCCTTGATGGAACGTTTTTTTGAGCCCATTGAAGACTCCTCGTCGTCCGAAACCACTACCTTCAAGGCAAAGTGCCAAGCCTACGGTAAAGTAATTTCGGGATCAAAAACTCACTTCCAACTTCAAGCTTCATCTCATTTGGCGTCTCAAACAAATTTGAAAAATGTATTGCAGTATCAGTATTTTGATTTTTGTATTTCTGCCCTTTCTAAAATGTATTCCTGTATTTGTATTTCCAAAGACTTTTTGCTTCTATTTAAAATGTATTTCCGATACGTATCGCGATACACTTTTACAGATATATTTCAGTATCAGTATTTTAGCTACTATTTTAATGTATCCCAGTATTTGTATTTTCAAATACATTTTTGAGTATTTCTGCCCAACCCTGGCGTACATAGGGGATTCGATTAAACAATGAAAACGAAACTCATCTGGACACTAGCACACTCGTCCCTTCCCGGTAATGAGGAGGCACACGACGCAGCCCGAAGGCTTACTAACCGGGCCGAAGTACCGTCGGACCCCTCCACCGCATCATTGTCGGAAAGAGACAGACTGGTGACCTTTACAGACATCCTAGACCATTACACTAGCGCAAGGATGCGATGCCCTCCCGCACATCCCTCACTAAACAAACAATCCACGACATGGAGAAAGCTTCAGACAAACACCTTTCCGAATCCGGCTATACTCAGCCGATGGTATCTGGATGGATATAGGGAAGCATGTAAACTATGCGGCCAAAGGGCTAACTTGAATCACATAATATGGGAATGTGCTAGGATAGATCGTGGAGCAAACGCAAACAGAATAGTGTGGCAGCTAGTTGACTTAAAGAGCTGGGAGACCACCCTGGTCAGCACCAACCCTGAAGTGCAAGAACAAGTCATCCGTCTGGCCGAAGACGCCACCGGGGTCAAAGGGATCCTGGTTGTCGTCTGAGGGGGAGATGGAAGGGGGCTCTTTAGCGAGTTCCTGACCGGCTCCTACTCCATCTCTGGGCGCAAATAAAGTTGATCTGTCTATCTGTCTGTCTACTTGTCCTCCACTCATAACAGATAGCCCACAGCAGTCTAAAAGTTAAAAAAAATGGTCTCAGGAGACCAACCGTCTAGAGAACACAAGCTGCGCGGTGTTAATCTTTGGCATAAACAAAAGAGGCATCTGGGTGTACACAACAATTTATAAAGAACACCTTAAAAAAATTCATAAAACAGGGAAAGGGATGACAGTTAATAATAGTAGGTACACCACAACTTTTTAAGATTGAAACAACCACTCTTCCAGTTGCGACTGTTGTGATCGCGTGCACAAATGGGCGAGTGTGTGGTGCTTGTTACCATAGTGAGTGTTTGTTTTTTGGGCGTGCTGTTACATTGTACATCATGAACAACCAACTTGCTCAAACGCAGTATCTATTCCCTCGCCGCAAAATAAATTCCTACATACCGCCTCCGGTTTAGAAATTTAACCTGCATTTGTTTACGCCTAGCCTCACCCTCGCAGCTGGAAAAGACTGAAACATGCACACCGCATTTTTTTGGTTTTTTTACATGTCTCTACGGTGGTTGCGCAGGGAGTGGCGTAACTAGGGGGGGGGCAAGGTGGTACAAGTGCCCCGGGCGCCACTTGGGAGGGGGCGCCGAGCCGAGTCCACCCAACATGTGCCCTATGGAAAAAACGGCAGCGGGGCTATGCGAGGGGCGCGAAATTTCATTTGCCATGGGCTATGAGGGGCGCGAAATTTCATTTGCCATGGGCTATGAGGGGCGCGAAATTTCATTTGCCATGGGCGCCGTCATATCTAGTTACGCCACTGTGCGCAGGACCACCAGCGTGATCTAAACCACATTTCTTTCCCAAACGCGTACAGAGTGCGACACTGCTAACACGAACAAGCAATCACTAGTTTTTTCTGTTGTAAAAAAAACAACAACACGAAAAGCTGTCATTAAAGTTACAATTGCTAGGAAAAGTGCTCATTCGGGACTATAATGTAGGCGGTAAAATTGTGTTCCCGCAAATACTCTTTCAAAGTAAAATGTTAAAATGCGCGGATGTGTTCGCGCTAGCAGTGTCGCAATGCGTACATTAAACATGCGTGCTCGTTCGATGCCTAGCGGGGAGTTTCGCACACATGTAAAACAAGCTGGAGCGAGCGTGGTCGTGCTGTGGTTTCGGTTTGCTCAAAATCCCTTAGCGGAAGTCCCCGTAATATATACGACACCCAAAAGCAATAAAATAAAAAAAAGCCCGCATACCTGGACGGAGCGGTTGTGACCATAAACAAACTCCAGCTTGTGTGGTTTCTGTTTAGCTTGCAAAGTTTGTACACAAAGCCCTTGCACAGTCACTGATGCAGCACTGCATGCCTTCACGCCACTACAAATTACGTGGCCAGCATCCAGTACTTCTTCACCTTCAACAAGGCACCGGATCCTCGTCTCTAAATTTCCAATATGCCTCATAATGTCTCCTGAAGAAAGTGACTGCGTAAAATCGAACGGCATCGTTGGCAGCCAGCGTGGGCGCAGCAGACAAACCTATGGCGCACAGGAGCACACAACACTCGATCATCTCTCAGGCCGCCATGATGGATTTTCTCGCACGCACCCTAAAGGCCGCGAAACTTGTGAATATTCAGTGACAGGTCAAGAATGCTCAAGAGGCTTAGCTCAGAAGTGTTATCCGCCTGCTCATGTCCATCCGCTGTTGAGAAAATAGTTTCCTAGAAAACGACAGGGACACCGGGACAACCTGACTCACAATTGCTCCACAAACCTACTTTCTGGATATGGTCATGCGATACCATCGAGAGTTAATTCCTTCTTTTTTATAATGGCATCAAATCTTCTAACATCAAACTGAAAATCTTTTCAGGAAAAGCAGCTGTACCCCGGCTCCAAGGTGACACTGGCAGAAAGCCTCCTGCTGGTCATGGGCCACAGCCTTCGACACTGCTCATCCAAAGAATCCACGGAGAGCTTACTCAAGCTACTCGGCTCACACTTACCAAAAAAGACAGAGTATCCTACCTCTAAATACTCCTTTTTAAAACAATCTGCGGGAAGTGCAAGTCAGAAGACAAGGCACTTTTATTATAGTAGCTGCATGGAAGACACTGGAGAGCTCTGTCCCGGTGATAGTGAAATCTGTTGTAAGCGGTGTGGTACAAGAAATACTGAGAAGGACCTTGTGAAGTCGTTATCCTACTTCTTTACCCTGGATCTCGCAAGCCAAATTCGGGACATCCCTGAAATGACTGATAGTGACCACTTAAGCAAACATTGTGTGTCCTACGATGTCACAGGCATGACCGAAAGCCTTGATTGTAGCAGGTTCCCTCTGGGCGCAAGTGACCTGACCATAACTTTCAGCACGGACGGCGTGCCAGTATTTCAGAGCAGTCACTTCGGAATTTGGCCTTTGCCAGGTGCAAATGAATGAACTCCCTTTTAAGAGTGCAAACAGAAACTTCAATTATTTGGACTTTGGTTTGGCTCAGGCAAACCAGCTATGAACACACTCCTTGTTCCTTTTGTAAGAACAATGAATGAGCTGTCATCACGTGGCATATCATGGACAGACAACAGCAGGAACAGTAGAATATCAAAGATATTCCCAGGTCCCTGCACGGTGGACACTGTTGCCAGGTGTGAGGTGATGCAGATGACGTAATTTAACGGTGCTCATGAGCGTGCGTGGTGCAAGGAGCCCTGGCGAGGTGGTGGAGAAGGGGACGTCTCCAGTTTACCCAGCAGGTGCCACTCGTCCCAAACAAAGAACACACGAGTCTTTCTCGAATCATGCTCGGAAAGCTTGCAAAAGTGAACCAAGGTGAGGTGTTAACGAGGAGAGCGTCCTTTTGCCTACTTTCCTTTCTCAGCTTCGGTTCGGGCTTTGTAGTAGATTACATGCAGGCCGTGTGTTCGGGTTTTGTGAGATCTACCACATTCCTGTGATTTAAGCAAGCAAAGCTACGCGACACATTTAACCTGCATCCCTTTGCGAAGGACAGAGATGCTAGACTAATGGGCTTGCAACCAGTCTGGGAGAAGTCACGAGTGCTGAGATCGCTGAATTACACGAAAAAACGGGAGTTGGCAGAGTGGAGAAATTGGCTCCTCTATTACTCGCCTGTTATTTTGAGAGGAGTCCTTCCTTCGAAATACTACGACCACTGAATGAAGTTTGTTGAGGTAATGCACTACCTGTTAGGTTCGTCACTTTGTGTGCAAAAGCTTCGGGACCTTAGGATGACTATGTTCACCTTTGTCAAGAAGTACCAGGAGTTTCACGGCAAACAGAATGCTACCTACAACACGCATGTCCTGATAGATCTTGACAGTGCGATGGAATGGGGCCCACTTTGGGCCACTCGTTATATCCTTTCGAGCACAATAATGGAAAACTGGGGCGACTAGAGAAGGGCACTTGGTACCCACATTTGCAGATTGTGGAGAAGTTTCCTTTACTCCAGGCTTTACTCAAACTTCGGATGTCTGTGTCGCACAAGACGGGGGTGAAGTAAGGCAATTATTCAAAGCCCTGGCGAAAGGGTATAACTTGAGGGTCCACTACACATGTAATGGATCAGTCCAGTTTTATGGGAATGGGCAAGCTAGAGGCGGGAGTATCGAGCACAGAAAAATCTCAGTTGGGTGTTTTAAGTACGTGCACTGCGGAGCTGGACAAATCTCGGAGGAAACATCCTTACATTCTGGCAGATGGTACCTTTGGTCGCATCACTAAGATTGTTGCCTACTGCTCGAACGGCCACGTAGAATGTGATTGCGTAAAGGAGATTGATTTATATGTAAGGGCACAACGGGTTCAGGGTAATGTACTGAGTGGAATAAATGATAGTCGATTTGTTCAGTTTGTGGAAGTGAAGGACACCAATAAGGTTTTGAAGGTCAGCACGTTTGTACAAAAGTGTCTGTCTCAGTTATCCTCTTAGCCACTGTGAGTGAAACATTCGGGGTGGAATCTGTGTAATTATCATGCACTTTCAGGAGGCAACTGCCCTAATAATTTTACATAAAACATGACAAAAAGAAACTGCAAAAATGATGCATTTTTGTTTTATTAATAATTAGGAATGTAATATTTTCCTTTCCAGCTTCATAGTACAGGACTTGTAGGAATGTAAGTATTTTCTATCCAGCCGCATAATACAGAACTTGTACAGCATTGTCATTCGTTCATTTTCAGTTGAACCAAAACTGGTTTATCTTTGCAGATCACGGGGTCGACAGCTGCTGTCACATGAGTATACATTATGTGCACACTTTGTTTTCGTAATAATGTAGTGCGATTCATCATATCTACTGTGTCACTTTGCCAGTCTGGCAAAAGTGGTGGCCGCTCTCCAGCTCCGTCGCTCCGTCGCAAGGGCCGTCGGCCGTCTCTGCGTCTCGCCCTTTCTTCGCTGTCTCATCTTGTCTCACTGTTCATCTGCATTGCTGTCAAGTATCTTCTTCACCCTTCCTCTTTCTTCGTAGTCCGACTAGAGCGCCTTGCCTTACAACGATGTCGTTCAACGAAGGTGACAAGGAGGGGCGAGTGGTTTACACGAAGGAGGGGAGCTGCTTCGTGCTACTGCTAACAACTCCCCGAAAGAAGCTAAAATTGATGCATAGAAGAGACTGCACCAAGTATAACCACCAGCCGCATGTTCGCCCACGAGTGTTGGGACAACGGTAAATCTAAGTGGAAGAAAACAGACTCCGAGAAGAAGCAGGGCATCCACGTAACAGGTGTGTAATCAATTTCTATATTCGGGCAGAATTACGCAATGCAATCGCAAAATCACATGACACTACGTGTGTACTAAATACCTCTGCGGGGGACTTCACTCTGGCCACCTGCAGCGTTCGCAGGAGCTAGTGAAGCACGGTACTGTCGAGGCCTTAGGTGGGCAGCGTGACAGTACATTGTTGCTATCTTTGGTGCTTCTTGTGCTGACACCAACAACTTACGTTTGCGTGTTGTGCTATATTCAAGCGAAAATTACGAATCAAACATTCTGGTTGCGCCACACCACCCGAACTTGGGCTCCTTCCCCTTTCTTGAGGAGATTAGAGAGGCAACATGGATGTATCAATAAAACGAGGCGCACAAAACTGACACTAGTGCACGAAGAAGTTACGCTAAGTATGAGTTTAGAATATGTCAATTAGACCTAGCACCCCATCTCCTTGAGTGCTAATCTTAAAAAAAAAAGCACTGGTTTAATTGATTACCAGCTTTCATTTCTTAATAGTAACTTCCTAGGAAATGCCATTATGTGAACATGAAAATTGTTGGAGCCCAGTTGTCGACCGCCATCTTTTTTCAGGTGTTCGTGTCAGTGTGCAACCATTGTCATTTATTTGCGAGGTCAACCCGCGCATTGTGCCAGCATAATTAAGCCGGGGCAAATTTAATTTGGGTAGACATTGATGTCAACTTGGGTGCAGAACAGGGCATTCTAAAACCGTTTAGTGATCTGAACACAATGAAGACGCCTTTGAGCATGCTTCTGCAACTTGTCGACCGTGATCTTCACGAGTTTCTCACATTCGAAACCAACAGGTACAGAATTTAAGTGAATCACACTCAAATCCTACCAGTGTCGGTGCTTCAGATGCACAGATTTATCGGCATTGTACTCTACATGTCGGTTGTTGACCTTACTTTCAGAAGAATGTACTGGTCGGCCAACACATGTCACGCTGATGTAGCCTACTTCATGACGAGGAACAGGCTAGATGAAATACTGTCCTTGCTTCATGCAAGCAACGATGACGACAAAGTGAAGAAGGGGGAGGACGGCCATGACAGTCTGCAGAAGGTACGTCATGTGTTGATAAGGTTGAACATCAACTTCTGGGAAGCAGCAGGAATTGAAACCTACATGTGTCGCTGTCGACGACATGATGATACCTTTCAAGGGGCGCCGCTCGCTCAAGGTATACGTTAGAAACAAGCCTCGCAAGTGGGGATACAAAGCTTGGACCTTAGCAGGACGTTCTGGCTATGTCTATTGCTTGAACTTATATGGAGATAATCTTGTCAGAGATGCCCCCAATACTCCAGAAGATATCAGGGAAAGCGGAAAGGTTGTTTTGCGTCTCAAGACTGCCCTCCCAGAACACAAGTCTTCTTTGACTACTTCTTTGCATCAATTCAACTTTTGATTGAAATGAAGAAACGGCAGCTCGGAGCAACAGCAATGTTCAGAGTGGCAAGAACTGGGAACTGTCCTTTGCAAAGAGAAAAAAAACACTGAAGAAAAAAGGGAGAGGAGCGATGGATTACTGCACCGAAAAGGATTCACGAGTTGTTATCTGCGCTTGGAATAACGCTCGTTATGTTACAGTTAGCTCAAATGTTCACAGCGTTGAACCCCTTGACACCTGCACACGTTACGAGAGGAAGACGAAGACTTACGTAAACGTGGAGAGGCCGAACCTCGTTAGGGTTTATAATGAAAGCATGGGTGGCGTCGACAAAGCTGATATGCTCCTCTCCTTTTAAAGAAACGACCTGAGGACCAAGAAGTGGTACAAAAGAGTATTGTTCCATCTCACTGACCTTTCTGTTACAAATGCATGGCTTCTTTTCCGTGAAGCTAAGTCGGCAGACCTGTGTCTTGCAGACTTCGAACTTGAGGTAGCATTTGGACTGTTACATTCTCAGGAAGGCATGCCAGCTTGCAATGAGGACTGCGTTGAACCAACACTTGCAACACCTAGCTCATCGACAAGAGCAGCGGAAGGGTCAACTTCAAAATCTGGAGTCGTATCAAGAGGGCAAATCACGTCCAGTCCTCGGCACGTTACAACAACTTTACCCACTGGCCCGTCAAAGTGGCACAGACAAATGCCCCCATGTGCAAGCTAGATGCTTGTACAAAGTGGCACAGAAAAATGCCCCCATGTGCAAGCTAGATGCTTGTACAAAGTGGCACAGAAAAATGCCCCCATGTGCAAGCTAGATGCTTGCACAAAGTGCACAATGTTCTTCTGCAACAAGTAATCGGTGTATTTTTGTATTGATCAAAATGGAATCAACTGCTTTGAAAAATTCCATTGTGCCTAAGGATGGTCAGAAGCCGTGACAAATTACTGCTTCCTCTAACCCTGAGCTCCTGGGTGCAACAAATGTGCTAGTATTAAAACTCATATTCCAGTTACTGATGTAGTTGTAGTTTTTTTTTTTTCTGGGTATTACCAGGATCATTAGCTCTTCCAAAATGTATTCGAAGTTGTCATAATATTTTCCAAATTTCTCTGGGATACAAAGTATTAAAGGGAAGCTGAAACTCTTCTTGAAGAAAAAAAGGGTTAGAGGTGAATTTTAGCATATCTTTCTCCCGTGAATCTGAACGTTTGTTTTCCCCAAAAATGAAACCAGACACGAGAAAACACGAAAAACCTCAGACCAGTAGTGATGTCATGCTAGGAGCGTGTGTCGCTCGTGTGGGCAGCGCGTGCAATTGCAAGCTTGCCAGGTATATTCCCCTGCACTGACACCAGTCGCGACGTCTCGGACTTTTTTGAATACAGCAAGAGTGTACGTGCATAGCTTTGATAGGCGCTGTATACTCCGTCTCACTAAAAACGTGCGGTACAGCCAAAGCTACGGGGGAGAGTGTATCCCAACCTGTTCAAGAGAAGAGAAAGGAGGAACAAGAGAGAGAGGCTTTGAGCAGACAAGCATTGACGAACAGATGATTCCCTTTACTGGTAAAGTGCCTGCCAAACAGGTGATCAAGTCGAAGCCAAACCCCGAGGAGGTGAAAGTGTTTGTGGGGTGTAGCAATGACGGACTCGCACATGACTTCGAAATCTACCAAGGAAAAGGAACAGGTATTGACACCAGCTATGCTCACTTAGGGCTTGGTGCCTCATTAGTCCTGATGCTCTGTCAGGAACTCCCAAAGCAAGAAAACTCCCCGAGTGTTTTTTTTTTACAATTATTTTACGCGTGTTGCCCTGCTTCGAGAGTTGCGAGCAGTTGGCATACTTGCCACAGGGACCATCAAAGAAAATAGGCTGATGTTATGTGAGCTCAAAAACGAAAAAGAACTGAAAGAGGAGGGAAGAGGGGCGATGGACATGAAAGTGACAGAGGAGGGTGACGTCGCTCTCGTGAGATGGCTTGACAATGGAGTAGTAAATATTGCGTCGACGCAAGTTGGTTGTGGTGCTGTTGGTGTAGCCACCAGGTGGAGCGAAGCCACTAAGGAGAGAGTGGAGATCCCATGTCCAGAAGCTGTACTTCAGTACAACCGCTTCATGGGAGGGGTAGAGAAGCTTGATTTTGTGATGGCCCCGTATCCAACGAAAACGAAAACGAGGAAGTGGCCTCCGAGAGTGGTGTCGCGCCTTACAACATTGGCAGCGGCCAATTCATGGCTGGAATACTTGCGTGATGCCAGAAGCCAAGGGCTTTTATGAAAAAATCACATAACATGCTCTCCTTCCAAACTGAGGTTGCACTGAGCCAAGTTCAACCAAACAGATACACAAAGGAGAAGGGGGAGGCCAAGTACTGTATCGCTCGAAGTAGGGGAGAAGGACCACTGGCCTCAGCAAGAACAAGCGCCCTTTCCACAGAGGTGCAAGTACGAGCGCTGCATGTCCAAGACAAGAGAGCGCTGGTGAAAATGTGATGCGTTTTTGTGCATCAGGTCTATAACGAGTGTTTTTTCCTTACCACAATGCCTGAACCTACCGTAGAATACCTTGCATCCGCCCATTCCACACTAAGCGTCCATTCCCAAATTTGTAAGATCTGAGAAAATATGCACAGTATATTGATATGTAAAATTAATGACCAGACAAGCGCCCATACCCCATTTTTTCGCGATTATCTTCAGATTTTGAGTGGGCGCTTGCTCGGTATTTGATGGTAGTGCATAAAACCCATGTATCATGTTGAATAAAACAATCTGTTCATTTTTGTGTAATATCTGAAAAATGGTCACGACCACCCCAGCAGGATTGAGCCACAGTGAACACATATGAGGACGCAACAAAAATCAAACAATATCTCTTCCAGAGAGCTGATATTTTTCCTGAGTAGTCTATACCACTGTAACATAAAGATTAGAAAATATAAAACTTTTTATCGCACCAGATCATAACTCGAGAATGAAGGGGGCTAATAATAGGCAAGAGGTCCCATGTTACGCTAGTTTCTGCCATTCTTTTTGGTATCTTAGTTAGCGCATTTGGAGTGTGTTGCGGCACCGTTTTTTTTATACGCACTTCTCTTTGCACCGCTATCAGCGGGTCCACTGGGAACGGGCCGGGCTTCATGGGAAAGACCGCGGCATGCCGCGGGCCGGCTGGAAGACTTCCTCCGGCTGGGTCTGGCTCGCGGGCCAGGGTTTGCACACCCCTGGTTTACTCCTGAAACGACCACATCTGCCTTTGTTTACCTCCTGTCTCCACCAATGGCAGCTGCCTCATCAGCACGTGCTCTCGGCAGATCCTTTATGCTGTCCAAAGTTGATTGGTGTTCCTTTTCTTTAAATTTATTAGTTCCATATTTACACAAATGTACCATACATTGTTGCGTATAAGACAACCTTTTTTTCCAGAAATGGGTATTTCGAATTGGGGGGTTCGACATATACATGGATTGAACCGACCTGTATATGCAGGTTCACACACACTGTTGAGCCGAATTACGGGTTCTAGGGACTTTTCCCTGCGCGAAGAGAGTTTCGTATTGCTTGTCTAAGACAACGTCTGCGTGACTTCATTTTAGAACCTATAAGAACTTAGAACTTAGAAACATATTTTAAAATCGAGTGAAATATTTAAACAACGTAGCAATATTATACTGACATGAAAGGGCGTTCATCATTGCCCGAGAAACTGAATCGAGAACTTTGCGGGTAAAATGTAAGAATTTGTCGCTAAACACGCCCAAAAGCAAAAAAAAAAAAAAGCAAAACCGCGTGTCACGTAATTCGCACTTTGTGCGGTCGTTTCTTTCTTCGCTCGTTGTCAACTCTGCATCGGTCACGAAAATGCTACAGCAAGCTCGCCGCCAGTACAGCGCATTGTTCAAACGGAAAGTCATTGTCTTCGCCGAAGCAGAAAACAACGTAGCAGCTGTCCTTGGAGGTTGAACCTTTAGTGTAGTGTTTGGGTGCAGTACATTCTGGGGGTGGAGATGCAGAGGGTGCAACCCTCGTGTGTGAGATTGCCGCAGCGCTGGGCGGCTTGGTATGTTGTTGTTTTTCGGAGAATAAAGCTTTTTCTGGTTCTGGGCATGAAGGTCTCTACAAGCGGCACTTCGGCGTCTCCTAGAAGTGTATTAGAGGATGACGGTGGCAGCCCTATCAAATCTTCTGTACGCTGGTACGCGACGCTCCTTTCGGGGGCCCAAGCAGGGACAGTATCCTGCCATCAAAGACGCTGTCCGAAAGTGGGCTGTTGGTTAAGAAAGTAAAAGCCTCAGTGTTTCATATGAGCATATTAAGGACAAGGCACGTGCAGTCGCTACTGAACTAAACACTGCTCGCTGAGAGTTTAAGATTTCGAAGAAGTGGATCACAAGCTTCATGAAGTGCAAAGGGATGAGCCTGAGAAGGCGAACAACTGTATGCCAGAAGCTGCCGGACGCCTACGAGCAAAAGCTGCAGGAGTTCCATCGCTACGTTGCTGACCTCCGAAAGCAGAACAGTTTCATGCCAGTCCAGATCGGCAACGCCGATGAGACGCCGGTTTGGTTCGACATGCCGAACAGAAGAACCGTCGCTGAAAGGGTCATCGTCAGGTGAACCTGCTAATTGCGGGCAACGAACACAGTCGCTTTACCACGATGTTGCGCTGCCCGGCCGACGGCCACAAGCTGCCCCCATACCTGGTGTTTAAAAGATGCCAACCAACAAACAGTTTCAACCCAAGGTGATCGTTCGCATCAAAGCCTTTTTCAATGAGGAGACTGTTTTAGAGTGGTTTCGGCTCGTCTGGTGTAGGCGTCACCCCTTAAAGCCCCGGAGCATGCTCGTCATTGATTCTTTCCGTGGTCACATCACGGACCGTGTCAAGAAGATGATTGCGAACGAAGGATGCCACCTGGTGATCATCCTGGAGGAAGGGGGGGGGGCCACGTCCATCCTTCAACCCCTTGACGTGGTTCTCAATAAGCGCTTCAAGGACCGCGTCGGGGCCTTTTATGAGTGGATGCCCCAAAAGAACAACCCCAAGAAGCCGACGCGTCGTGTCAAGCGTGATTTGTTGAGCACTGTGGCCCAGTCAGTGAACGATGCCTGGTATGGGCTTCCGGGGTTTTGTGCAGTGTTCTGCAAGTGTGCGATTTCGGCGCTGCTTCCTCCATCCGGCCCCTCTGACCCACGTGACAGCGACAGCAGTGATTGCGTCATCATGACAAGCGACGACAAGTGAGACACGAGTCCATACAAAGACCTTATCTGTGTGAATAAATGTCATATTCATGTGGCATAACCAACTTATTAAAACCTTTTTTTTTTTTGGTGCGACCATCAGGAGCGGCGTGCGAAAGCACGCACGCCGCTCCTTGCTCCCTTCTTTCGTCTGCGACGTACGGCGGGCTGACCTTGGGCGTGGAGCGCTGGAGCCGCTGCCTCGCGGACACGCAGCGCCATCGGGTAAGCGATCGTTGAAACCAACGCGCAGCGGCCAACGGGAGCCTCGTCGACGCGCGCCACCCAATGGGACCGAAGCCGAGACGAACATCAGTTTTGCTTCGCTCCTTTGGGATCGGGGAAACTAGGTGCCGTGTGTAGGCTTTTTGCGTGGTTTCATAGCTGTGAGCGGGCTCCACTGGAGAAAGGATTTAAGGTGCAGTTTTTGCGCTTCACACTGATGACGTCGGCTCGCTCCATGAGACAGTTAATGCTTTTGCATTAAAAAGCTTTTCATCCTAAAGCGTTTGCCCACGAAGAGAAGCGATTCAGAAGGGGAGATGAGCTAAAAAAAAAAAAAAAAACTCTGCAGGCATGAAATGAAAATCTTTCCAGCGCGTTGTTACAAGGCGGAATTGAAGAGATGAGAAAAAAAGAGAAGCTCTCGCCTTACAACGAACTCATCGTGGAAGTTCGCTGTAAATATTTTTTGCTATATCAAACTACTTTCTATATCGAACTGATCGTAGCGTTTCCTGCTGTTCGTTATAAACGGGTTTGACTGTAAGCCTTAGCAATCATCATCATCATGTATATACTTTGATGTCAACACCATTAAAAAGAACATTAGATTTCTGGGACCTTTCGAAGGTGGTCACTCCACGTCCGTCATGCATCAAGGCATGTCTGGAGCGATACAACTGACATGTTCACGCCTGTGGCGCAATTTATGTCCTTATAGCCTCGTCCCACTAGAACGACAAACACCGAATTTTGTCTGGCGACAAGGTAAAGTTGTGTGTCGCTGATACCGTCCCACCTCAGCGACAAACGTGACCGACAAACGCCGACAAACGCTCGATGACAGAACAGTTCTTGTTTGTCGTCTGACTCGTACCGCCGCGAACTCGAAGCGGCAGTCCCACCTACGAACACTGTCCGACGAACTATCCTCCTTGCCCTCGCATTCGCGCCCGCTCCCTCGCAAGTTTGCCTCGCATCGAGCTGATCGAGCATCGAGCGCCTGCATTTGGTATGGCATCGTGTCCGGAAAAGCGAGCAGTTGTGGCCGCTCTCCTTTTATTTGAGGCCCTTACCTCTAGTGAGGATGATGAGCCACCAACGAAACGAAGGATGTGAGTTAAGCCCTACCTCCGCCGACACTGGGAGCAGGGCTGCTATGCCAACTTGATGCGCGAGCTAGCGCTAGAAGACGCCGAGGCCTTCCACTCTTGGATGCGCATGGACACCGGAACGTTTGAAGAACTGTTGAGAAAGGTGAGACCGCTCATCATGAAGCAAGATACGTCATTCCGCGAAGCCATCCCTGCAGGCGAAAGACTGGCGATCACGCTGCGATACCTCGCCACTGGTAAGTCATGTAGCAAGAGCAAACCAAAGAATGTTGTTTACGCACAGAGTTTGCTTTTGAACAACATAGTGTCTAGAGTACCGTCCGACGGCGCTCTGCAGAGCGTTCAAGTGCCATACGACGGCACTCCACTCACGCCTTCAAGTGCCGTCCGAAAGTTTCGTTAAAAACGAATTGTCAAAGCAAGTTCTTCGAAGCTGTAGCGTAGCTCAGCGGTAGGATATCCGCGTCGCACGCAGCGGATGTGGGTTCGATCCCCGGTGTGGGCTTACTTTCTTTTTTTAATTTTTTTTTCTCGAACATTTGTTTTATCGATTTTACGTATGTCTAAAAAATTAATCTTAGTCTCATTCAGACATGCAAATTTAAAAATAAAAAAAGACATCAGATCTACAGGGTTTTTTAGATTGAAGTTTTGACTCTAAAATCACCCGCAAAAAATCAGGAACTCGACGCATCAAGTAGAAACTTGCCTCGAATACGTATTTTACTGGTCAGATTGACGCATTAAAATTTTAAGCTACAATCGCAAGTACAAACAAATAAAAAAAATAAAGAACAACAATGTCCCATGCTACTAAATGAGCCAGTTTTTCTCTTTTTTTTTTTTTGCACATGGAGTAGAGGCTTAGAATTTTAATGTGTAAATGGGACTAGTAAATTACATATTCGAGGTAAACTACAACTTGATACGTTGAGCCACTCCTTTTTGACTGTCTACAAACAAAGTTACAAGCTAATATTAATGGCCCGTTAAAAATCAGCAACTGTACGTATCAAGTTTAAACTTACCTCAAATACATATTTTACTAGTCCCATGTATGCGTTAAAATTTCAAGTTTCTACATACAGTACGAAAAAAAAATTCCCCAATTTGGGGAATTTTTTCTTTTTTTTTTTTTGAGTTAAGGTACGAGTTGAGACTTTAAAATTTTATGCGGGAATCCGGAGTATAAGACATATTCGAGGTAAGTTTCAACCTGATACGTCGAGTTCCTGATTTTTGCGAGCAATTTTACAGTCCAAACTTTATTTTGAAACACCCTATATATATGCGGCGTTCGTGAAATAAAATATTGCACTTTTTGGATGCATCGATTTGATATTCTTTATCGTACTGGCAGTGCTAGTTATCGCTGGTGGTATTCCTCCACGGTGGACTGTTGTGGAATAACGTCTGCGTGAGAATTCGGAGTCTTCAATTTCTCAATTTTAATAGGAGCCAAGTCACGATTAAGTATTTTAGCACGTGATTGAGATTTGCGAAAGAAAGCAATTGCAATATTAGGTGAAACACTCTGTACTCTCGTGTATCATGGTGGTATACTTGTTTGTGTGCTGTGCATTTCTGATCTCGTTGCTATCATTCCTTGCTTACAGGGGAAACCTTCGCCTCCATGGGTTTCCAGTTTAGGAGGGGGCACAATACCATCTCAAAGATAGTCCGGGACGTCTGCGTCGCCATCTATCAAGTCTTGGCCCCCGACTACATAAAGGTAAATTTTCCTACATGATGTCGTCAGCATAATGAGAGCAATTCTTACATGCTTCACATTAACTCATTAATCCAACCATAATTCAGCCAGCGAGACATTAGAGTTAATGTATCATATACACATACACTGAACTGCTCTTTCATCGATGCGGAATAATGCAAATAACAAAATATTACAAATATAAGCTGGCGACGATGCACGGAACATCACTTCCGAGTGATCCATTACCACATATTTCTAAACTAAGTGAAATAAACTAGAGATAATGCAAACTTTTCTTCCATCTAGGCTTCAACAATCGAACCATGGAGTTAAAAAAGTTTGGGTTTGTTCGAACTTCCGAATTTATTAGACTGAGAAATGCCAAAACTGAAACTAGAGTTGCGATGGACAACACTAACACCATTACAGTATTGATGCCAAAGTATTGATCGTTCTGTTACATTGCCGCGTGCATGTGTAGTGGCCGAGTACAGAGGGTGAAAAAAATGACAATAGCGCCACGAGTAAAAACTTTCTTTCTTAAACTACATACTGCAACGCTGCCAGTTAAGCCCTGGCTTCAAGATAAAGGAATATATGTACCCTCGACTATAAACTGCAACTTATGTAAGGCCCCCGAAACCATTGATCATATTTTCATTGACTGTTGGGACGCCATTTTCTTTTGGGACGTCCTCAAAAGAACAATAAAAAAAGAATTATACATGAACCCACATACTATCCGTTATCTCCCTCTTAAGAAAAATGAAACTTGTCCCATTGATACATTTGTAGTTCTTGGTCTTTATAGCCTCTGGCGATCTAGATTGAGTGTACGGCACGCAGACGTCACACTCCTGCATACGCACATTGTGTTTTTAGAGTGTATTTCTACTCTGAAATCTGTCTTCGAGACGCTTCCAGAGATGCCCGAATGGGCAAGTGTTTTTGATCAGCTTCTTGCAGCAAAGTGGCTGTAGGAGACGCCCAGAAGACTTGGGTGTTTCCTTTTTAAACCATTGACCAGTGTATGTGTTTCATGACTATAATGAAATAAAAAAAAAATGTGTAGTGGCCGAGTGGGAACCACACTTGGCTGCCATGCAGAGGTCCCGGGTTCGAATCCCGGAACCGGCAGCAATTTTTTTATTAAGTTGTAAAACATGTCCTAGAAAATTCAAGACTGTTGTCTTTTGTTCTAGTAGGAATGTTCTAGGGCCAAATGTTCTAGTAGGAATGTTCCAGAAAGCGATGCGGCAATAAAACAAACCCCACATGGTTGTACGGAATTATTCAATCTCCAGCGCTCGACCTTGCTGTCACGTCGACAATCGAAGCCTGCGACGCACAGTTATTCTCTTTTGTTTTGGGCACAAGTTCACTCCCATTGAACAATTATTTTATTCAGTTTTTCTTGTCACCAGTTATTTGTGCCAATATGTGTCCCTGTTACCTTGCGAATTTTGTCACTTTGTATGCACATTGATGGAACATACAAGTGGAATATGCAAACACATTAGTTCAGAATGTGCTTGTTGACTTTTTGGCTGCCAGATGCCCGTCGTTGGTTTGGCACGTAAAAACTCCAAATTTGACTTTGACTTTTTGGCTATGCCATGCAATAAATGTGAATTTAGTGGATTCCACTGACTGGATCAAAGAGGCATATTGGTGCTGTTTGATGAAGCTATGGGCATAATATTTCTATATTCTTTTTCACGATAACACTCAAGTGAACTTCATGGTTCTTTTGGTAGAAGAAGTGAAGAGTTATTTCTATGTTGCCTCATACTTGACAGACATAATTCGCTATTCCTTTCAAGGTGCCATCAACACCAGGCGAGTGGGAGCAAGTTGCCCGAGGCTTCGAAGAAATCTGGCAGTTCCCTCACTGCCTGGGTGCCTTAGATGGGAAACATGTCACGATTTTCCCACCTCAGGGTACAGGAGCTATGTACCGAAACTACAAGGGTACCTTCAGCATTGTGTTGATGGCCCTTGCGGACTCTGATCTGAAGTTCCTGTACGCTGATGTGGGTAGAAATGGTCGTATGAATGACAGTGGTGTATGGGCTGCCACGGATCTACGGGCACGTATTGACCGGGGCATTGCTGAGTTTCCGGAAGCAGCCCAGCTGCCAAACTCATCGAAGACGGCACCTTTCGTCATCGTGGGGGACGAAGGGTTCGGTATGAAGCCATACAAGATGCGGCCGTTTCCAGCGTCGGAGCTGGAAGATGCCGAAAGGATATTCAACTATCGGTGAGCTCACAATATGCTGTGGTCACTATGCTGCTCTCAGTGTATTGCCAGTTTACTTGCATTTCCGAGTTGCGAGGATAACAATAGTATACCACGGCCAACTACAAAGTGCCATCCATACATACCATCATGGCTGCCTATGGGAGTGTCTGCCACATTTGTCATCCATGCATTTCATGGGCATCCTTTTTTGTGTGCTAAACCAAAAAAATGTAAGGCTCCATAAAAACATGGAGTTAAGAGGCTTCCCCAGAGGACTGGCAGCTTGACAAGAAAAGCCGCTGCGCTGAAAGAGTGTGCTGTGTGGCCAGCGGCATCATCATATGTATTACCGGCACAAGCAGCGTTGCCAGCCCTCTGTAGTCGGAATCAAAAGCGCGCAAATAAACGTTTTTTGTCTCTCAGCAATCACCGCGTGCAATTGTGTCCCTACGCGTTGTTCACAGGTTGTAATTGTCATTTAGTAAGCCAGAGCAATGTCTTGTCTCTTTTTGCACTGTAAAATTTAAAATGACAGACCTCTGTTAGGTTTGAACCACGCTTTACTGAATTCTAGACTGAAACAATTAAGGAATACCTGACAGGCCAACCGCCGCAACATTGCGTTCCGCTAGAGTAGCGAGATCTTTGGGAACGGTTCATGAGACAAACATACGGTCAATTATCCGTGAATCTGTGGCGGGTGCGACATTTTCAGTGGAAGTGGTCGATTACAGGGCTGCGATCGTTCAAACATGTAGTGCTCACTCTCTTCTCCGTGGTCACGTGCCATTTCCTGTGGTTTAGACGCAACCACCAAAGGTAATCAGAGTCGTGGGTCAGCGAAGGCGCACACTCAATATAAAAAATAAAAGAAAAATATTATACTCATTTTTTGTGGCTTCTAAAAAGCTTAAAATATGCTAATTGAAAAAAAAAACGTTGCACAGCCACGTGACTTCCGGCAATACACTTTTCCTCTATATTTCTTCTTCCTACGCAGTCCAGTTTTGGTTTCAGTTTCAAACAGTTGCATTTTTTACTTTATTAAAAAATATATGTGACGCTGTAGCAAAATATTGATTGGGTAGCTTTTTTGACACCATAATCGATCGCTTAACAGAAAATAACTTTTGGGGGTTTCGGCATCCCTTTAAGTATTCTTTACAAGCAACATGTCTTCGTCTTTCTTCCGTGTAGTGTAGCGTAGCGTCGGTAGAGACGCAATGCCGTGACTTCAATTGCCGTTAAAATAAAAAAGATGCCTAGAACTACTTTTTGTTGTGGCCGCTGTTGCGGTTGTGGTAACGAGGCCTCCGCGGCCTTGAAGTGCTGTGACATGCCTTGCTCCGATACCCTTATTGGGTCGCGGGGGCTGCAGCGTCCACAGTTAGCCAAGTTATTGTGAAACGGAGTATAATGTGCTTTAGCATCTCGAAAATTCGGCCCAAAAGGTATGAGCGTTCGGGTTGAGGATGAACAGGCATTTTCGAGAGCAGGAAAGTTGGACGAAATGATAACAGTTACGTCCCGAGCAAGAATAAACACAAATCTTTTAGAAGTCTGCTGACATATATATATATAGCGTTGCTTGCTCGGCCCTGCACAGAGCAATATTGCTGAAAGTAAAATTGCAGAGTGTCATCCAAAGCTTCAGCAGTCATCCTAGCAATCAGTCAACCACTGGCATCTCTTTATGTGCTGTACTTTAGGGTAGAGCAACACCCTAGCTAATTTGCCTTTTTTCCTCATTGATTGAACAAGATTACAATCTATTTACAGGCTTTCCCGGGGACACCGAATTGTTGAGAATGGCTTCGGCATCCTCGAAACAGATTCCAAGTGTATGGGGCGCCTCTTCGTCACAAGCCGGACAGAGCGGTGAAGTGGTGAAGGCGACTATTGCCCTACACAACTATTTTGCGACGAAGAACAGTACGAGGGCAAGTTACACGCCACCCGACAGCCTTAATGTTAAAGACGTCTCACAGGTAAATGCGAAATTAGCTGTTTCAACTGGTGTGGATATGTCGCTTTCAATTTTCAATAGTTGCGTAATGTGACAACTAGCCACATTTCCAGCATGTTCTCACAGTCGAAATGGGTAGTGCTCCAGCGAGGGTCCCCCAATTCTTCTGGTCAGCAGCCATGGCAATGCCACTCATTATCATGGCTTGCAGCTATTTCTGAATGTAAACAGCATTATTCGGTGTACCAATACAAGACTGCCACACATCGAAGGATCAAATGTTACTGTTTAACCGGTTTCACATCAAAGAAACATACCGTTGTGAAAAGACGTATGCGTCCCTTTGAATTGAAATGACTATGGCCGAGAGAACAACAGTCAGCTCGTGGCTTTTTTCATTGCACAACACTATTTCCCTCCAAAAAGTGTGATGACCTCTTGCACAGCAATAAGTGCAGTATGGAATAAGTTCCTTATGGCGAATTTGGGTGGTCAGTGGTCGGCAACTTATTTTGCCGGAATACCGGCAATAGTGTTCACGTGGTCAGCTTCCGGCCGGCGCGCATCGTTCGGGTGGTGGTTCTCCGGCAAGCAATGGCAACTTTCTGGCGCTTTTTCCGCCCGAGCTCCAAACGGCCGGGCGAGCAGGCACCAGACTGTATCTAGTGTCGTACTTCCGAAATGGGAGAGAAGGTAAGTGAGAAAAAATGAACGAAAGAATAAAACTGATCTGAAGTCACTTCAGCAGCCACTGCTCGAGTCAATCAAAGCCGTTGGGACATGGGTGACGGCGGCAATAGCCTCTTGCTAGCGGTGTCGCGCGAACAAGAGGCGAAGTAAATGCCACCGTCTCGCGTTTCGTGTTCGGGTGCTGAGGGTAACGTGGTGTGCCTCCGGCGCGTTTCTGGTTGCCGGTTCCGCCGGCTCGGTCTTGCCAGCAATTGACCACCCGAATTCGCCATTATTTAGGAAGTCTGCAATGCATGGCGTGCAAGAAAAACGAAACGCCAAGAAAGCAAGATGTGCATAGCCGTATGTGGACGTAGCTGGTCATGCCACATTTGAACTTAACAGCCCCAACATAGCCCCGTGTCCCAAAGATGCGTCGAGAAGCAAGTTGCCTACGTTTCCAACACTTTTCAAGTCGTCGGACATCTTCGATCCAGCTACGAAGAGCCTGGGAGGTGCTGAGCTGAGCCTTCTTCAGGTATTATCTCCATGACCAAGCCATATTCTTTTTATGTATACCTAATATTGTGTCTTCCTTTCTGTGTAAGAGAGATGAACTGACATAGTTTAAACCCCGCCCCCAAGAAAACACATGTCCGAGGGGAAGGGGGCTAGCCCTAACGCATATGCATAGCACCAACCCGCCCCTCCTGCTCACCAAGTCTTGGAAGTCTTGATCCAAACAACACTTTTATATGTTGGTCCGAGCCCAATGAGATTATTGGGACGGGCTTTCAGGCCCGCCTTGCGCAGATCTTTATAGTCGGTGGCAGGTTAAAGATGCAGTAAAAGCTCTGCTCATAAGCATTATGCACCCATTTCAAGTGCCTCCACTCAACACCGCCGAGAAACTAAGGCATGCTTACTTTCCCCCCCTAACGTACACAAGGCTGAACTGCATGTAAGCGATTTAGCGAGCGACAAGCTGAGCGACAGCGACGAGAGTTAGCGACAAGTGATGAAGATTTCTCACCGTCACTTGTCGCGTCGCTCGGTTTTTGAATTTCTAGAAAACGTCGCTCATTGCCTTGGTCAGTTGCTGTCATACGGTTTGACTCATCGCGCGACTAACCGAGTGACAGCGAAGCGGGTCGTCACCGCTTGTCTCATTGCTCGCCAAATCGCTTACATGCAGTTTATACTTAAAGGGGCCCTGCAATCATATTTAAGCGTCTACCTTTTTTGCGGTTTCCACATCTCTTCGGGTTCGGGCAAGCCAGCGGGCACAGAGAGAGTAACTAAATATTGGTGAGTCATATTTTAACCGGACGACACGGAAACCTCCTTCACCTACGGGGGCGACCCGCGGTGCCGAAAGTGCGCAATATGCGACGTCTTTGGTCCTGGCCTTACTACTGGTCAGAGCCGCTGAAAGCTTTTTATCAGAAAACAAACAAATGCAGTTTATAAAGTAGGGAAACAAGAAATGACCCGTCCACATACCCGCCACCAAGCGGTGGAAAAAGCGGCGCATACTAGAAAGGGGTAGTGGGATCAGGCACCAACGAGCGGCGAGCGTAGAAAGGTCCCGGATGTATGCGGCGGCACTGCGGTGTATACGGGCTCGAGGATCCGACCGGTTTCGAGCGTTCCGAAGGCCTTCGGCGAGCAACTTTGGCTTGTAATTTGGCCATTTGGCGGTATGGCAGTGCGAAGTGGCTCCCGTTCTGAACTGATCTTTACCCCGTGTTTGCTGTTGTTTGTGGCCAATTTCGTCGCACACATAGCGCAGTGTACAAGAAAGGACGCCTACATGACTTTGCAACATAAACTCGCATAGGTAAAAACTCGAAAAATTGTTTGGAAGAGTCGCCATCTCTCGTCATCGCCCGTAAACAGCATTCACAGCCATATTGTTCAAAGTTGGAGATGTCCGGCAAGCTAGCGGATATGACTGCCTGGTGGGGTGATGGGAATCCCTTTTGAGGTTTATTTGCTGCAGTATTCTTAACCTGTGACCGACTATAGACCCTTGTGGGACATGAATTTTGTTTCTGTACCTTGAAATGCTAGGCATGGCACTACCTGGCTGCCGCGTGCAGTTGCACTATGGCGTCGGTTGCCCCCGATACCCAGAGTAACATTTCCCCCAGACTGTCAAGAACTAGGACCAATCATGAAGGCTGCGCAGCGCATGCAGCATGCCTCATTTCGCTTTACAAGCTACTGCGGCTGGGTCTAGCAGCTGCTAGGCTCGGTTGCAGCCTGGTTGGGAATCGTGTTATGGATTGCTTCAATGATACACACGTTGGGGCATTACCTCACGTGGTTTTCGGTGCGCTCGTGATTGGCCGTGACTGCCCGTGGTCCCAGCCATGTCTGTAGTGGGGTGAGACGAGGTATAGTCAAACTTTACATGCCACATGTTCTTTTCATTTGTGTGTGTTTGTCTTGTCTGCCTGTGTATGTGTGCAATAGGCCAGGTTTGGTATGCAAGCCTCTGCGGTATGCAAAACACTGTCTTGTGTGGCCTAGTATGCATCCGACATAGAGATGGGTCGCTCAGGAGCAAGCCGGATCTTCTGAGCCACTCTTTTTAAAGAGCGAGTGAGCCGTGGCTAGGTAAAAGTGAGCGGCGGTTCTTTTGGGAGCCGTTCTCTCTCGTTCAGTCAGCCGTCCCGAGTCAGCGCCGGGTCAGGGCTGGGCATTGGCCGGGTCTTTTGCCGGGTGCGATTTGCACGCCACCTATTAGTAGTGTGGGAAAGCAACTCCATTCCGTTCCTGCCGCCATGACGACGAAAACAGCCTTTTTGTTGACAAATGTCGCACCTTCCTGCTAGGGCCGTAACTGAATGGGGCTTTGGCGCTAGCGTCGACGGAGCCTCTGCGGAGCCTATGGTAGCCATGCGGAGATGAACCCCTCATTGGTTCACGGCTTGCCTTCACCTCAAGCTCGCTCACATGGTTTTATGCCTGATTACCCGCTTCAAAAGAAACGCCAACGAATGTCATAAGCACTTCGTTTAACCCTTTCCTGCCCGCGCCTATTCTCATCGATAGCCGAAAATAGCTAGACTGCATAGCACAAGTTGCAGTGTAACCTGTGCTATGCAGTCTACTTATTTATATGGTTTTGAAAAAAGGATATATGCATGAGTAGAATAACAGTGTTATAAGGAGTTCACTGCTGCCTTCGAAGTGCCGCACCAGCACACGATGCACGATCGGCGAGAATCGTGAGACATCGTTCGAACGGCAGCGGTCAACAAACGGCGCCATCCGTGGATCCGGCCACCAGGCTCCGACAGTACGGTTCGGGACATGTAGGGGCACGGCTCAGTGAACGAGAGAGAGCGGACTTTCTCTCTCGAAAAGAACCACGGCTCAATCGTTCTTTAAAGGAGCGGCTCAAAAAGATCCGCCTCGCTTCTGAGCGACCCAGTCACCGAAGTGAGCCAATGAGCCGTTCAAATGTGCCGGTTCATTTCAGTGAGCTGAGCCGTTCCAAGTCGCTCACTGAAGTGAGCCGTTTTGCCCATCTCTAATCCGACAACCCTCTCAAATACAAATATATGCCCCTTTGTTAGTTTCCTCACTTTCCTCACTTTGTTCTACCTAGGAACTGTCCCTGACACCGGAGCTGGCACGTCAGCTGGAAAAAAATAGTCGGCAGCAGTCCAAGAGCTTGCTGTGGAAGGCAGCCCGAAAGAACCGGTTGACAGCATCCACTTTTGGGACAGCCAGAACGCAGCTATCCTGGACAGCAAAAGGGTTGCACAACCTTACTGCGGACAAGGATCTCTCGAGAGTCAGAGCGATCAAGTGAGTGGCAAACATGCTAGAAAAACTTTTTTTTTGTTTCTTTACTAAACTGCTGTTATGCATGCACACCTTTTGTCAGCATGGTCTTGCCAGGCATCTATTGCCTTTATGTCCCCCAAGACAATGTTGTCTTGAATAAATTGTTTTGTATGTATTTAGGTATGTAACTTGTGTAGCAAGATTGACTAGCACCCAAGCATCACCATACATGCGTCCAAACCAGTGGAACACCACAGCCACAAGAAAGGTCTTGCTCGGTGAAATCTTGATTGAACATGCAAGAACTATCGTGGCGTGCTAGTCGAGTTTTGACGGGAGCTTCTTGACACGGACCCGGAGAGCCGAAAATCTGCGTCGCATTTGCCGGACAAAGTTTCGGCAGTTTCTTTCAGGCGTGGAACCAAGAATCGCGCGACTAAATGAACCGCGAACGCACACAACGATGCGCCATTTTTGTTTTGATTGACCAAAAACAAAAAACCAAGAAAATTATGTACCGTTGCCAGACTTAACGCTTGTCTCAAGTCAATCCCCACCAAAAATCCGCTTGTTAAAAAGGCGCTCGACTTTATCAGTCTGAGCGTCTGCGGACGAGGCGCGGATCGCAGGAATCAGTGACGTGCCTGTCACGCGGTACACGGTTCGCGGACGAAAATCGTGATTTGGTCCGTCGTGTGAATCGGCTATAAGGAGCGAAACAGCAGGATCGAGCACTGGGGCGAGACTGACTTCGTCTCGCTACGTGGAGCCCCTTATGTAGACGCGTGGGCTTCTGGAACAATCGGCGTAGAAGGTTCGGTGGTAGAACATTCTAATCTCGAATAAGCTACAGAGTTCTCGAATTTACCAGAACGCGAAATTACAGAAGCAACAAAAAGGTGTATCCGGGCGGCCAGGCATCGAAGCTCGGCTTTTTGCGTGAGATGCAAGCAGGATAACCGTTAGGCCACGGGTGCCCTGCCTACTTGGCAAGCTGCGCATGCAGCAATATTTATTTTTCACATGCTTACTTTTCATCATCATTTCCTCCACATGTAGGATGCAGAACTAAGTTACCTTTGAAATTTAATCATATGCTTTGCTGGTAGATGTTAACAAGTTGTTGCACAGAAATAAGAAGGCAAATTCGAAGCACTGTTTTTTTATTTGCACAGCCCAATGCATGAATCTTGAAATAGTATTCACAGTGGAATGAAGAGTTTGCTTGGTGCTCCAAGTTTTTTTCTGCATCACTGAAAGTATTTCATTTGCCGTAAAGAAAAATTTGAAGAATTTTAGACGGATTTGCACGCATGACTCTTCAGTTGCGAGCCGGACACGCTGCTGACTTGGCCACGGCTTGGGAAAGAATGAAAGTTTATATGTTGTAGCTTCCGTGATTCTGCAGGAGTCTCGGAGGGCACGGTGAGCATAGGGTACAAAAAGTTGCGGCACTTAGCGAGTGCTTCGCACGTTTTTTGTGGGTAAAATGATTTTCATTCAGAGGTCTGTTTTCTTATTCCCTCCAATATACTGTACTTATTACTGCTGATGTACTTTGTGCAGGCATGGCATCACCTATGAGCCACATGCAGTAAGAGAGTACGAGAAGCTCCTGCGTCATCTCGGCCATGATGTCCAGACCTTCTCCTGTGGTCTGGTGGTGGACCCTATTTCACCATGGTTAGGAGCGTCGCCTGACCGGTTTATTTTTGACACAACCGAGGCCACCCCTCATGGCGTGGTTGAGGTTAAATGCCCGTACTCTATGTGGCTTTGCGCCACCCCAGATTCCCCAGGTTTCTACATGGCCAAGGATGCTTCTGGTGTGTACAGGCTCAACCGTGAGCACAAGTATTATTATCAACTCCTGGGGCAGGTGGCTCTGTCTGGCCTGGCCTGGGGAGATTTTGTGGTCTACTGCAAAAACTTTATAATTGTTGAAAGAATACGTTTTTCTGTGTCTGATTGGACCAAATGCAAAGAAGGACTGGACGAGTTTTATTTTCGTACGTTGCTGCCATACCTCATACAACAGCGTAACAAGTAAAGGCAGCATGTTTCACTTTATTGTGTTTGATTTTCAATACTACCAGTCCCCATAGAGGTGATTGACCTTACGACATGCTTTTCCGTTTTCTTTGCTGTGACAAAGTGCAACATAGTTAGCCCAGATACGCATTGTGTTGTGAGAGGCAAGGAAACTAATGCAGGAAAGAAGCCCCACACATTGTGCACATTGATATTAAATGCACTGGTACAAAAATGACACTGTACAATCATGATTTAAGACAACCCTGAGACTGGGGAAAACAAGAAGGACAAACACGACGAAATCTAAAATCTCAGATTTCGTCGTGTTTGTCCTTCTTGTTTTCCCCAGTCTCAGGGTTGTCTTAAATCATGAACGTAAACCAGCTACGCTGGCTTAAACCAGAACGTAAATCCAGCTGGCTTGAATCGGAACGTAAATCATGAATGTAAACACTGTACAATGCCTGATCTGCACACACAAAAAAACTCGCTAAGCCCACGCATTCTGCAAAGCCACTTTCTGTACCTGTACCTTTAATAGGAGCGCACACAACCTGTGAGGCAGAGCAGAGAACACTTTACTGTTCAAATTTCCTTTATGCGGCACACCCTGATCATGCAATGATACTGCGCCAATGTTCTTCAGGAGCTGCTTTTATGAGGGGTTGCCAAGTGGCTGCTGTGCAGGGCAGCATAAGAGGAAGCTGCTTCTTGTTTGTGTTCATTTTTAGTGTATTATGTTGTAATGAGTCCTGATGCGAGATATTTGTCTTCTGTCATACATGTTATTTTAGATGCTGTAGGAACTCGGAGCGCGAGATCAGTGATATGACTCTTGTTAGTTTGTTTTTCCAGGAGTGCAGGAATTATTTTGGTGTACATGTGCCTTCTGTTACTAACTCGTTTTTGTTTAACATTTTGTGCTTGTGAAGAAAAAAAGCTTTCTGCTGGATGCAGTTGCCCCCTCCCAAGTGTTACGATAGCCCACTTATGCATTGATAATAAACATGCGAATGGGCAGCAATATAATCTTGTTTCGATATTCCAGTCACCATATATATCCAAATAAAGCCGAGCCTTTTTATGAGCAAGGCGCGTGCATTTCCTTTTCGACGGGACATGCTGGGAGCAGGTCATTTTCAGCACTGTTTGCAGCATGACAAAGACCGATGCGGGTGTTTTTCGGCTACAAAATGTAATCTGTGTGGAGGTGCTCGGGACAACGTTTGATGTGCTAACACCACCTGCACCGATTGCATCCAACTAATTTTCAGTGCTAGGCTTATGGATTAAAATGAGTGGCTGCCTTCACTTGCTGTAGAAACAGGCAGATAATGCCATTTCAGAGAAGTTGACCTATATTTTGCAAAATGTCTTATAATTAATTTAATATGCTGCATGGTGTGTTTGCCTTTATATATAATCATGCACAAGACAGTGGTTCTAGCTTTCTTTATAATGGCCTAGTTGCACTAGAGTGACGAACAGATATAAACAACTGCGGATAGCATCAAAAAGTGACAGCCGTTGCCGACAGACGCCCTGCTTTTTGGAGTCTGCCGTCCCACCTGGGGGTAACAGAAACAAACAACTGCAACCAACGTTAAAAAGCGAAAACTGCCAACGACAGGCTTTTCGCTTTTTGGCGTTGATCGCCGTTTGTTTTTCCGCCAGATGGGACGGCAGACTCTAAAAAACGGTGTCTGTCGGCAACGGTTGTCACTTTTTGACGTTATCCGCCGTTGTTTGTTTCTGTTCGCTGCTCCAGTGGGACTTGGCCATGACCATTTATTCATTCTCCAAAGTAACAAAATACTAAACACTTGCATTAGCTACAGTAGCATCTGCAGGGAACCAAAGTAGAGCTGGCCTGTTCATCACTTCAAGTAATATTCGGTTCCCTTGTTCTGTTTAATCCGTTCCATTACTATCATCAGAAATAGGCTCGTCATCACACCTTCTAATGAGGGGACTCTGAAAGTTAGTCAGAACGGCACAAACTGCCCACATCTCATTTGCAACAGGAGCGATCGAGATGGGAATCGGCTTGTCGAAGATGTGGAAGTTCTTGATCGTTGTATCCTTCGTTCCACATGGATACGAAGTGAAGCTATCTCCTCTGTTTCCTGCACCTCTTCATCCATGAAATGCCCCTTCCGAAGGAACGGAGGTATGTTGAGCTTCACGTTGATCTTTTGGAGCAAGTCTTCGATCTTAAACCCTTTGTCGGCCATGACCGAGTCTCAGTCATCAAAAGAGAGCTTGAGGAATCCGCTCTTCTCCACACATTCCTTGTCCGAGATGGAGCCTGTGAATAGCTCGGACACAAACGTGACTGTTCCATCAGGGGAGATTCCTATGAGCCCCTTGAAGGTATTGGTCGATTTGTACTGGGAGAAAGTGGCCGACTGTAGTACAAGGGAGCTTGAGGCTTCACACTTAATCTCCGTGGCGTCAAGAATAACGCGGGTGGAAGGGTACCGGTCCTTGAATGCCGGTGGCATGGCATCGTCGATTGCCGTTCTTGGCAACCACTTGACAGCTGTCCCACGTGGATATAAATGTAGTTTATCCAAGTGATGCATACCTTCGAGACTGTGGCCAGAGACACCCTGAACCTGTAAGCCAGATCTCTCTCAAAAAGTCCAAGACGGAAGCGGACAAGCACTAGGAACAGCTGTTCTTTTGAGGACAAGAGGGGACGCCTGCCAGCGTTCGAGTCGTTTTCGCTGTATGTTGCCGACCAAATCTTGACATTCTCTCCATCTTTTCCTGGAGCCAAAAATTTCCAAAGGCTCATGAAATGCGCGTGACTTAACAGTCCAGTATAAAACTGCACGTCAGCCGGTCTGTCTTTGAAGCATTCGATTGAAAACTTTTTACATGCCTTTGCTTCCAGTCTGTTGCATCGGACCAATGTGAGCTCAAGCTCTCTTTGGCTCTTGAAGAGTGCCCTCTTTGTTTCATGGAGCTCTTTCTCCTGGTCATCAAAGCTTTTGCATTTGGACAGTGCGTGGTGAAGCTCTGAACGAGTCTTTGACAGGGTGTCTTCAGCTCTTTTGAGTTTGTCCTTGTAGCTCTGGAGCTCGAGCTCCAAATCTTGGATCACAGTTGCCTGTGATGCAGTCTCTTGTTCCAGGTCTTGGAGCAGAAGCATGTGCAAGCAATCCGATAAGCTTTGCTCAGCAGTCGGCCATGCTTTCTCACAACTACCCCTGTCGACATCTGGGCTGATGGTAGCATCGTCGTTGAGCACGCTGTCCACATTGGTGAGTGCATGCCCTGTGATGTCTCCCATAGTGCTGGTGTTCGTGTCGGTGATTGCATCCTCTCGTGTTGTCGCTTCGCCCATCACGTCTTCACCGGCTAGATCGTCGAGTGCGTTACTTGCGTCCTCTCGACTTGCAGCATCGCCTACCGCATCTTCGCTGGCTGGATCGGCTAGTGCGTCGCTCCTCATGTCGTCACCAACGGAGCACTTTCGCGCTGCGGGTGCGGGTGGTGGCTGGCGTTCACGCGGTTTCTTTCTCGGAGGCTTTTTGGCGACATTGAAAGCGAACACGCTGGGCACTGCTCCTTGCTTCAGATAGCGGCGGCTACCAACTATGTTGGCGAGATAGTCACTTTGGTGGAAGTGTAACGAACACAGCTTCATATACTTCGTGATGCGGAAGTTCTTCCCTTCGTCGCGTTTTATCGCGACAACCCACCGTTTACGGACGTCCGGATCCGATGGGAAGGCGAAAAAGGACACCTGGAAAGAAGAGAGTATATACATTTGTGAGTCGTCATACGCTACGCCCGATCGTTGACGCTGACGTTCGCTCATCGCGACGAAAGGCGCGAGTACATGCTTCGCTTGCACCTTCCCTCACGCGAGCGCCGGGAAGGCATCACGAGACGTTAGTTACTGCTAAATCTACGTATTAGTATGCAACGCTGTCAAAGCTTCTGGCGCGAGCACATGGCTGTCTCAATGCGGGAGTGCGCGCGCAAATGAACCTCAACATTCAAACCACATGCTCGCGCCAGTAGCTTTGACAAAGTTCCACACAAAGTATGAAACGGAGTACAGCTTACTGCGTGTACTTATGTCATTCTACCTAGATTCACTAAATAAGGCTTTATTTAGTGACAACAATTCAACCGTGGCGCGACTTAATGCGTTTCGATCGCAGCACCCGGTCGCGTCACTCGGCCGAGTTCGGCCACAAGATCAGTCAAACGCAATTATTGTCAAAGCGGGCTCACCTTGTTCCCAGAGGCATCCTTCAGTGCTTTCTGTTTACACAGCGGCACGCAGCAATAGAGAGGCATCTCATAAGCAACGGGAGATCAGACGGGCCGGACGCGGCTGCTGCTGCCACGGCTGCCACGGCGGTTGCTCAAGCTATACTAATGGCGGCCGCGACGCTCGAACCAAGTTTCGCAATCGCGACGATAGAGGGCGCGGAATTCATGGAAGGGTCTATTGAATAGTTGTCCATGTGGGCTAGTTGAAGGGTAGCTCAGCAATAATGCTCAAACACTGTGATGACTATGATGTCTTCTGGAACACATCTTGACTCCCAAAACCAACAATTTGCAGGAGTGACCAGTTTTCATTTCATAATACACACTGCTTCAGAATGCATGCTCTGCAACCCTACAGTATACGAGTGCATAACTCCGTATCACCAGAAGTGCTTCACAGTATCTTGTTTGCAACCATTGCCTCAAGGAGAGTTCACTCCAGATGCTACTAAGGGCATCTTTTTAAGCTTCCGAAGCCTGCTATCTTGGCCATAGAGGACATCCCCCAACCAAGAGGAGCCCACGCTAGGGCGTGCCTTGCCCCTACAGCCTAAGATTTTTTTGGACCCTGTTGCTGCTGGTCTCAGATTTCCACGATACTACCGCAAAATGAGCATGTTAAATGCACTGAAGCCAAAGAAACATCCAGTCCAAATTATAGCCGAGTCAGGTTTATAAAACACTCCATTATTCTGGCTGGGAAGGCTTCACTTCCTTGGAAGGTGCATGTAGGAAAGCCCAAAACAAGAGGTCTTGAATGCATGAATAGAAAGACAGAGTCAGAGCTATCAAACTCATACTCTTAGCAGGCGTGCAGCTAGTAACCTTCCCTTCAGGGCTGTGGAGGAAGCTAGGCATTGATGTGGTGGGCCCCTTTGCAAATGCACTGCTCAGCTGTCGTTTTGCCATTACCCTAATTGACTACTTCAGCAAATGGCCTTTAGTCTGCTTCACTCCAACTGTCACCGCTGGAAAGGTCATGTACTTCTTACGTAGCGTGTTTAGACGTGAAGGCTATCCTGATGAGCTCGTAAGTGACCACGGACCTCAATTCCCTGCCAGTGAGTTTGAGACATTCTTGCCAGAGGGGAATCGAACATTCCTTTTCTGCAGTCTACCATCTTCAAGCAAATGGGCAAATCGAGAGGTTTAATCGCGTACTAAAAGAGTATGTTCAGGTGTACCTACAAGAATAGCGAGCGTCTTGAGACGCAGCTTGAGTCCCGCTCAGCTCGTGCGCTGGCTTTGGCAGTGCTTTCTTTCACCCAGTCTCAGCTGAGACGCTGTTTCTAGCAAGCCGGCCCTGGTAAGAAGCCTTCTCTACTCATGCACGACCGTCATCCCTAAACAAGGCTCGCCTTGATGGGAGTACCCTCTTCTTACTTTTTCCAGAAGCCTGAGGTAGAGATGAAGGCCCTACGGCAAAGAGTAGCCAAGAGCCAAAGTGCGAGTAAGGTATACACCAACAGTCGGTGAGCAGCCCAATCTGCGCCGCTACGGTCAGGCCAAAAAGTTTGGATCAAGCGGCCTGGACATGTGCCGAAAGAGACCTCAGATTATTCACAGCCATTTACCATGGTAAAACGTCACCAGGAAGGCACCTTGCAGGGACCCGTGGTGCGGGTTGCAGGGACTTGCACCACGGGTCCCTGCAACCCGAGATTGCTAAGAGCAACGAAGTTCATTGAGAGCTGATGTCCAACAACCGGCTCAAGCATGGAAGCGTTCATTGCGGCCACGAAAGAAACCAACATGGCTCGCTGATTTTAGCCGTTACAAAGGGACTTGAAGCGTACAGCTTGTGAAATGTCAGAGCTCTTCAGACATTTTCTTACAGTGTGAACTTAATTTAATCCTAAGTTGTGTTATAAATTCAAATGTGCTATTGTTATACTTTGTTTAGGGAGGGGAAGATGTGGTATTTTATGGTTAGTGTGAGTTGTAGCTAAGAGATGGTGCTATAAGCCTTAGCAATCATCATCATCATGTACATACTTTGATTTCAACACCATTAAAAAGAACATTAGATTTCTGGGACCTTTCGAAGGTGGTCACTCCACGTCGTCGTGCATCAAGGCATGTCTGGAGCGATACAACTGACATGTTCACGCCTGTGGCGTAATTTATGTCCTTAGTATTTCGAGGACAGACCAAAGCGTGAGCTACACTAAACACAGATAACCTTAAAAAAAATGCAAGCCAAAGATGTGGCATTTTCACAATGTTAAGCACATCCTTTTGCAGACAAATACAACAGCGATGAAGCATCAAGTACAAGTCTGGCTTACCACAGGCACAAGACGCTTAGGGCTACACAACGTCTTGCCAAGATGTCCTTGAAAGTCTTATGCACTTTGCCAATATATTTCCCTTGGAAATGTCTTTGACACATCAATAGATATTTCAAACATTTCAACCATCCACACGGCAGGCAAGGCATGTACTGACCCAACAGAAATTGCCAACCTGTTGGCAGACCACTTCAGCTCTGGTTCCCCAGCTGCTAATACTGGCAACACTAACTATGCTGTAAAGGCGTCACAGGCAGACTTCCTATCGGCAACACCGGTTACAGGGACAGAGATCGATGAAGCACTCAGGAAAATGAAGGCCAAAAAGTCATGCGGCCACGATGGCATCCCTAGCTTTATCGTTAAGGGCTGAGGACCAGTGCTGTCACCTATACTGAGACACATTTTCAATCTTTGTATAGAATCTGGAATCTTCCCAACCCTATGGAAGCGCTCGATTATTGCACCCATATTTAAGTCGGACGACCCCTCTCTTGTGGTCAACTATCGCCCTGTGTCACTGATTCCCTCCTTGTCTAAGGTACTAGAGATTATTTTGTACAACCGCCTATACTCTTACTTCTCCCAGAAACTGTGTACTCAACAACATGGCTTTATTCCCCATCGTTCACCTGCGACAAACTTGTGTGCTTTTCTCGGCAAAGTAATCCCCGTAGTACATTCAAGACGCCAAATTGATTCAGTCTACTTTGATTTGTCAAAGGCGTTTGACATGGTGTCTCATTCGTTGCTATTGCGTAAAATGGATCACTATGGAATATGTAAGTCATACTTGATGCTTTTTGAAAGTTATTTGTCTAATCGTACAAATGTTGTACGAGTCTCTGGTTGCTTTTCACGCGAATTTAGATCAACTTCTGGAGTCCCTCAGGGGAGCAACCTGGGCCCACTGTTGTTTCTCATTTTTATTAATGATTTGGCTGAGCGCATGGAACACTCTGAAATGCTTCTCTTTGCTGATGACATTAAGATCTTTCGAGCTATAGATAAAGTTGATGAGTGCTCTCTTCTACAGCATGACATTAACACCGTCTCATCATGGTGTTCAGCAAATGGGCTTCGCATCAACCCAGCAAAGACAAATGTGATTTCATACTCTCGTCGACAGGTGCAAGTTCAATTTTTGTATAAGCTGCATGGTGATCCCATTGCTCAAGTGTCAACAGTCCGAGACTTGGGGGTGTACATTGATGAGTCGCTGAGTTTTAAACACCACATTGAAAGAGCGGCCAATGAAGCAATGAAGTCCCTTGGTCTCATAACATGCATTTCGAAGGAGTTCACTAATCCTAGCTGTTATTTGTCACTCTTTCCGGCTATCGTGCGCTCTCGGCTAGAGTACTGTTCAGTGGTGTGGAACTCTGTTCCTCACTACTTGTCACTTTCTTTGGAAAGAGTACAGATGAGATTAGTTCGAATCTGTTACGATGGTTACCTTTTCAGAAGAGTATATTACTTGTACGATAGAATACTTCACCACATTGGGTTAAGGGGGGAGGCTGGTCTTTAACTTTGTGTTTTTTATTTTTCATTTATAGTGCTAACATTTAGTATACGGATGTATTTCTCAGTGGTGATTTCAAATATGCAATTAGATATCAGGTAACTTTACTAGATCCTGAGTTATCAATAAATTTGTCATTTTAATTAGGTTCTTCTTACGAGCCGTCACCGTAAAATTCTTTAGAATATATCTGTAATATTTATAGAATTGAAATCGCCAAGACATGTTTCATGCGGTGATGCTATTTTTGTAGCTTTATAGCTCATACAATAATTTTAATTAATTAGTCTCAAAAAGATATAGCCTCCCGTTTTTTGCAACTTGATTCCAAATGTCTTTTACCAATGTAATATCATTAGATCAGGCTTAAAATAGCATCACTGCACAAAACGTGTCCTGATGAATGCAATGAAAGCGATAGAAGAACACTCCTCGATCTGTGCTTTCTCCACAAACTTGTCCATGGTGTTGTTGACTGTGCCGATTTACTATATTCAATCAGTTTTCATGTCCCCACACGATGTCGTTCCTCGCCACTATTTTATCCTGCAGTTAATCCCAAAAGTCCTGTCCAGAGAGCACAACTTGTATACATGGTATTCATAGGTAAACAATAACAAACATGGCCGAACTTCCGGCGGGCAGCCGTCTCATCCGGTCTGACGCTCTCGCTGTGTGTTTTGATCGGCGAAAATGAGCAGCGGATATTTTAAGTGCCTTTCAGAAGAAAATAAGAGGCGGTATATCGAGAAGCTCACCTACCATGGGTCAGTATGCCTCCCGGACCCCTATGACACCAAGAACGCGACTCTTTTCTCATCCGAGTTGGTGCGCTTGCCAAAAGTTACGTGGCCCTTCCTGTTTGACTACCTTGTTGAGACGCCTGGCCCATTCACGCGCGAGAAGTTGAAAGCTCACAAATCTCTGGAAGCATTCAATTATTTTGTTAATAGAAAAGTAGCAAGCGTGTGCGTGCACCAACCCACTTCGCTCCCTCAACTGCGCCTCGTCGCTGCGACTATGCAAGCCGGACAGAAAGGAGCTCGCAGATACGATTCCTGGATCGTAGGTGAAGATGGTGGCGAGGTCCTGGCTGGGCACTGCACCTGTATGGCTGGGTTAGTGATTAATTTAAGGATACGCTGTTAGCGATATTGAAGGTTCCCCGTTTTGATGTGGCGTTTGCTTGCTTCTTTTCCTCAGGCTCGGAGAGGTTTGCAGTCACGTTGCTGCCCTACTCTTTTTCATCGAGGCTGCGGTCAGACACGGAGCCACCGATGTGTCCTCGACCTCAGTGCGCTGTGCATGGAGTGCCAGCTCAAGCTGTGGAAAGGTATTACATGTTTGTCTACTGAATTCTTACTGCAAGATAAATTGACGCAAACAAAATACACTGATTACCCTTGTCTCAGGAACTTCTAAAAATAATTTGAAAAAATCATCATTCCGATTGATTTGTCTATGTAAGTCGTGCGCATCTGCCCCTAAATATGTACCTGCCCATTCTAAATGTTTGTATACTCGTCTCGTTTTAAATCTAGGCTGGCCCATCACCTGTTGTGGACATCGACTTTTCGCAACCAAAACGTGGTGGCCTGCCAAAAGAGCCAGCTTCACAAAGGATTTTTGTTCCACCACAGCCCAAAGGCAATCCCTTAGAACTCTTCCTTCACATAAAGGTATGTGTCCATTGCCAAAGCAACTGCAGCTATACCAGATTTTTTTGTAAATTGATGAAACAGCTTTAGGTAAACATCTCTGAACAACTGTAGGATGAGACAGTAGCACGTTAAATCCTAATCAAGCAGGCCTCGAGTACCAGTGGTACTTGAGACATTTTCTTTCTGGAAAGGCGTGGTTAGTGGGGTTGAGCCACATCGACACTTTCGTACGTCCAGAGAGATTGCCTCTTGATCCTATGAAGACTATAGAGATCAATGAGGAAGACAACTGTGCCTACTCGAGTAAATATATAATCCTGCAAGTAAACACTGGCTCAGCTTTTCTTAATGGTGCACCTCTTGCAGTTTTATGACATACATGGATTTACTTCATTGAAATATCTCCCATATGTATAGGCCAAGGGATTTACAGAGCAATTTCTATTTACCATGATAATACTGCAAATGTCTGTACTATACTTTTCTAGCAGCACAGTCAGAGTCTGCATGGACCTTCATTTTGGCTGCATGTGCAGCCAAAGCACCTCTCGAAGCTGCAGGCTCATGCCCGTGCTCTCAACAAAATTGCACCAGTCGTCCTCTTCTTATATGCACATTCCAACCGTACTAGCCATGGCAGCTTTTGCCCCCCTTTTATAGACAGTGGATGCAGCCACTTGTACTGTTTATTTGGTTTGTTCATCATATTATGCTGCCGTAAAGCTCCTCATTGGTGCACAACTCTGTCACCACCTGTTAAATAAAACCAATTGTAATTTCAAACTTGAAATTTGCATCGGTTTTCCTGATAACATAACAATGCCTCGTCATGCTGCAGTGAAGCATTATCTAGAACATAACCAGTACCACCCATGGTTACTCTTGCAGGAACACTCTCCAGGTGCAAAGCTCTTGAAGATGGTGCCCTCTCGCCAGCTGGATCCAGAGGCCACAGACACGGCATCAGAGGATGGGGATGAGCCTGAGCTGCTCCCACTTCCCCTCACAAGTGTCTTTCAGGAGACCTACAAAAACTTGCCAAAGGACGAGCTCGAGGACATCCTTATCTCGGTTTATGATTGCCTTACGATCAGCAAGGTAGAGGCAGACTTCTTAGAGCGCAGCACGCGGAAGCAGTCGCGGTCGGAAGCATGGCACTTGCACAGGAGGGGGCGCATTACTGCATCGAATTTCAGTAGAGTGCAGACTCTGCAGGGAAGCTCTAGCCCAACTCTCCTGATTACAGATGTGATGGGTTATGCCACAAACACTAACATCGGTGGCCAGACGCCTCCACAAATTTTGTGGGGCATTAAAAAGGAGCCAGTTGCGAGGCAAAGCTTCGTTGACACAGAGGCACCAAAGCACACCGATTTTAGTGTTGCAAAGGTGGGACTCGTGGTTAACCCACAGTGGCCATACCTGGGAGCTAGCCCAGATGGGATAGTCAGCTGTGCATGTTGCCCCCAGGCTGCACTCGAGATCAAGTGCTCGTACAAATACAGACACGTGCATCTAAGCACAGTGAAGGACAAAGATTTCTATCTTGACGCAGACATGACACTCAAGGAAAACCATGCACATTATTTTCAATTACAAGGCCAGATGGCTCTCACTGGGCTTCAGATGGGGTATTTTGTTGTGTGGACGGAGTGCTCTCTGGTGACCATAAGGATACAAAGAGACGAGCAGCTGTGGGAGGAGCTTCTGACAAAGCTGGAATCCTTTTTCTTAAGACACATTCTGCCTGAGCTGGTCACACGGCGGCTAGATCCAGATCTCGGACGTTCTGCTGTGGCAGTGTACTGCACTTGTAAGAAACCAGAGAAGGGTCGCATGATTGCATGTGACTCAGACACATGCGCAACAATCTGGTACCATTACAGGTGTGTAAATCTGAAAAGAAAACCATCAAAGAAGTGGTATTGCACGAGCTGCAAATAAATATACTATGTTGGAAATTGCCAGCAGAGAAATACTGTCCAGTCTTGAAGGCAGTCTTGAAGGACATTTATTAGCTTTTTCTGCTAGGTATCTTTTCCTACTAAAGAATTGTCACTGCACCAGTCTTTCAATCTGGAGGCCCCTTTTAGCGCCAGTAACTAGCAACTCTCACTTCTCACTGCATGTTCCGATTCTTTTCGATATTCTCTTCTGTCAGTTATGCATTCTGCTCTTTATGTGTTCATGTGAATAAAAAAAAGTTGTTTATTGCTGTTTGCATTTGTAAGATCTTGCGTGCTTTTTGAAGAACAGATCAAGAACCACCATCCTTCTTCTTGCCAAAAATTGAACTGCGCATATTTACAAGGGCAGCACATATAACGACGATTTTGTCAATCGTTGCCATGCCCTTGTCCCCCTTTTTTTTTAGAAGTGAGACAGGAACGATGCGCTGTAGGAGGTGGAACTTCTTCAGCTGACCAATGGTTCTCTCGACTTGTATCCGAACACTGGAGATCCTTCGGGACACTTCAACTTCTTGGCGTGTTAGCTGAGTCTTCCCTCGTGTATAGGCCGGGACTATCAGGGAAGCCCCACGAATAGCTAGAAGTTCTTCAATGGGAAATCCCCTATCGGCCATCACGAGGTCCCCGCTCTGAATGAAGTCCAAAAACCCACAGTGTCTTGTGAGCTCCAGATCGCTCACCTTGCCACCCCAGCATTTAGAAATGAAACAGATCCCTCCACTTGGACAAATGGCGATTAAGAACTTTACCGTGTTATGATGTTTGTAGGACGAGAACGTTTGCGTCCTTGCCTTAAAGGTGCACGGTCGCTCTATGAAGATTTCCGAGCAATCAATGATGCACCGAAGGTTCCGTAGCATTAGGTACCTTGCACAGCTTTGGGAGCCGCTGTCTAACTGTGTCCGCTTTAGGCCAGAGAATGCATGGAGACAGCTCAACACTGAGGATGTTAATCCAGGCATGGAAGATTTTTGATACAGTTCCAGGACAAATTCCAAACCTGGACGAGAGGTCCTTGTTGAGGAGGCCGAGGCGGAGCTTCATCAACACCATCAGGAGTTGGCTCCAGTGAGGCATCTTAGCACTGAAGTTTGGAGTGTACAGTGCCAGAATGTAATGGAGCAGAGCCCAGAACATTCCGCTGCTTGGTAATCCTGTGAAGAACTCCACCTCTGAGTCATTCTTGAGGTCGACGTTACCATACGCAGTTTTTGTTTCTTCTTTGAGAGCTTGATTTTCCATTTTCAGCCTCCTATTTTCTTCTACAAGAGTTTCAATGTCAGCGCTAGACAAATCTGTTGCGCACGACACACCTGTTATCTCTTCCTCATCCATTGGTGCATCGGGCGCGTCGGGTGCACCGGCCGCGTCGGCCACTTCGGGTTGCATCCGTGACGACGCACGATGATACCGCCGCAGTGCAGCAGGGCTCCGCCCTGATGAAGAAGCCCGGTGAGCAAAGATGTGTGGCACCCAGTCTGGGTGATTAGGATCGTCAGATGGTGATCCTAGAGGAAGTTGAAACAAAACGAAACTTATGGCTGCGCTGCTCGCGAAAACCTGAGGACGTGGCAGCTTTACAAAATAAAGCGGTAATCTTCGCTACAAGTATACATAGCACTCATACTTACCAGTCGTGAAATGTTTGCTGCAAATCCTGGTATCGTTATTGGGCACAAACCCAACGCGTTTAACAGCGACGGCCCAAGCTTGGCGGCGTCCCTCGTTCCTCGGAAATCTAAATAACTTAACTTTTGACAGTTTGTTCGTCCCGGCCTGCATTGTGCAGCCAACTGCACAACACTGCGGCATCTTCGCTGTGACCTGATGTTCAGAAGACTAAAAGGTAATGTTACAATTGCTGAAACGCACGGAGCTACTCGCAAGAGCTCCCTTCCATAGTTGCCTGTGTCAGGCAATCGACGCACTTACGTTCAGCGGCGTCATTTCACGGAAATATACAGAAACAAAATTGTGAAGCCGACTGTCAAACTCTGCGGCATCTTCGTAAACGGTAAACACCTAGAAAACGCAAAACATGTAGGCAGGATAACCGAACGAACGCAACCTCCCGAACGCGTTGCCATTGAACAACATGTAAACAAAACCCGAACCGGAAAAGATTTCTGCTGGATATTACATTCAAAGACTTCGTCTCCGCCGACGACAACTTGGCCGTGGTGGCCGAACTAACAGACCAAGAAATCATGGATAGTGTTGCGTTGCCTGGGGATAATAGCGGCAGTGACAGTGAAGGTGACAGCGAAGACGATGTTGAAGAACCTCGGAGAAGTTGTGCAGATGCCGCGGACATGATGAGAAAGCTGCGAAGCTACTTAGAAAAGCTCCTCAAAACAAAAACCACTGAAGTAAAGAATGCTCTCTCCTGCGTGGACACCGTCGAGAATTTCATTCTTCTCAATGCTGTGAAAACCCACCAGTAGAAGATAACGTCTTTTTTCCAAATAAATTGAATTGTGGACTCGGGCAACATGGTTCCTCGGTTGTAAATTCACTTCATAATGTGCCGGTTCAGTTTTTTAAATACAACCCAATGTTATAAGTAAGGATTTGCACATTTATTTCGGGGTTCAAATTCCTCAACATCGCCCTTTTTTATTTTAGCGTTATGCACGTTTGAGTGCTTTTTGCACAGGCCCGATTGCTAGGATGTTTGTGCAAATTTTTGTGTGTACTTTTATAACGAATATTGGATATTACGAACAAATTAGCACGCCATATGCTACTCCGTTATAACGAGGTTCGACTGTAGCGCATATTAGTCGTTTCAAGATGTCTATGAGACATCTCATGCTCGTGGGTTTTGAAGAGCCTGTGATGAGTGAAAATATTAGGAAAAGCGACCTTGACACCCATCTCTACCGATTTGGGGAGGGAACAAAGTCCCGTGATCTTTGACTGGCCGACTCGGCTTAGGAGTCCAGCGACCCCGCTTCACAGAAGAAGGCGGTGTTGTGAAGTGCCTTCTGTTGTGTCTGGTGTTGAAATCGGCCTTATGGCTTCAAAGTAAAACAAGCCTCAAGAAGTGTCTACGGCTCCGTCTGCTAGCGGGACCGTAACCTTGGTCGGCTCCGTCTGCCTGAGGCACCTTAACCTTGGTCAGCTAAGTGGACGACACACGTGCCCGTGGCTGTATTCCGAGGCTTCTGCTTTCCTCGAAAAGGAAACAACACTCGATCCTGACCTCGAGTGCCGTGTGTTGTGTATGCATCTTGTGTGAGTCACTCTCGGTTCATAGGGGCGCCAGCACCACAGCAGCGAGATACTGACGTCTGGATGACTTCCATACACCGGCGCCACGATTCCGACTCTGAAGGAAACTTCCATGGCGTCACATCATGCGAGGGAATGCCGAGCAATCTGACAATTGGCAGTGCAGTCCTTTAATCCCAGTATTCGCTATATAAAGGCACGTCCACCGCACTCTCAATGTACTCTCTGATTTTCATGCTACCATGTAACTATAGTAAAATCTCAATGATACAATCACGGTTCATCCGATTTTTGGGATGTACGAATCCCTTAAGAGTCCCTTGAAAGTCCGAATCCCTTGAAAGTCCCTTAAGACTAATATATTACGTTTCCAGATAGTCCGAATGCTTTATCGGGCCACGGTGGATCATACGAAGAATGATAGACAACGTTTACACATCTTTTAGGGTGGAATCACTCGGCTCCGACCACTGTAGCCGCCGTTTTGGCATCATTTTTCTTGCTGTTATTTCTACATACGCACCGCAATCATAATAACGTTGCGGCTGCGTTCCAGAACTCGAAAACATACCCACGTCCATCGTTGGTAGCTGCACTATCTGTGTTGTCACGTGATTCAAATTCGGATTGCTAGAGTAACTCACATTCACCTACTCCAGGGTTGCTGCTTTATTTTTATTGTCATGTGATAAACGGGTTTTAGCAACTCTCAGTCACTCGAGTGAACATCGAGAAACGACATTCGGAATCGGCGTTGGTGACGTGAACGTCAACGAGGAAGCATCCTTTGTTTGCACGCACATGTGCACGTCTGTTGAACTCCGTGCAATTTGCATCAACAAACTTTTGGGAGAATATCCCTCATCCTGCCATGTCAGTCCAGCGCGAGTTGCGACTTGATTTAACCCTTTGGAGTCATGTGTCGGGTGACCCCCGACAAAAAAATATTCAGGTTCTGGTCAAATGTCGGGGCTCCCCCGACAGGCCCATTTCTCTTTTGCGGTCAGGTGTCGAGCACGCCCCGAAAATTTCAACTTGCGCCATCTGTCATCGGGAATGTAACCTAGACTTTCTTCGCCCTCCGAAAGGTGCCACAAGTGACGCTACACATTTTTGTTTTTTTGCGAAATGCGCTGGCAGGAATGTTGCGCGCCTTTTTACTAGTTCAACATCGCAGCCTTTACTCCATCCGCGTTTTACGGAAAGGCTTGTGACTCAAGTGACAGTGAATGTGATTTTAGCGAAGAAGACACCTATGATCCAAAGGAGGCCTCTGAGATGGTCTCTGATGAGTCCTCAGAGAGTGACGGTGACAGCACCGAGAGTGATGAGGAGACGTGCGTCGACGCCGTCGCTTCTTCAAGCTGGACAATCTACTTGCATTCGGATCAAGATTTTGAAACTCACCGTTTTACAATACAAAATCCAGGTCCCCGAGCGGTGCGACCGAAGCCCACAAGTGAGCTCGAACACTTCGTCATTTTTCACTGACGCCTTGATGATTGATATCGTCAATGAGACAAACCGCTATGCCAAAGAAAAAATTGCGAAGCTTAGAGTACTTCCTTAACAGTCACAATGGCACTCTTGGCAGGACGACACGCTGGACGAGTTCAAGGCATTTTTAGGAGTGCTGATGAATATGGCATTGAACGAAAAACCCTGCGTGAAGGACCACTTCTCCAAAGAATGGCTGACCATGGTACCGTTCTTCACGGATGTGTTCAGTCGGACGCGCTTTCTCCAGATGTTCTGGATGTTACACGTTTCGCCACCTCAAACCCCTGCTGCTCCTGCCACCAGAGGAGGGAAAGTGAAAAGGATTGTCGACTACATTGACACAAAATGCAGGGAAAATTTTGTTCCTGGACCCAAGATTGTCATCGACGAAAGCACGGTTGGCTTCAAAGGTTGTGTGCTCTTCAAGTGATACAACCCTCAAAAGCCAACAAAATGGGGACTCAGGGTTTACGTTCTTGCAGACAGTGCTACCGGCTATGTCAGCGCTCTACTTGTGACCACGCAAAGTTTGATCCGGAGCGACCTTCCTTTCACAAGCCGCGTCGTCATTCACCTGGTTGACAAGGTGCTGAGCTCGGTGCAGGGAACGGGTTTTCACCTGTACACCGACAGGTACTACACATCGCCTCAACTGGCGGAAGAACTTCTGAAACTAGGAATAACGACGACTGGCACAGTCATGACAACTCACAAAGACATGCCACCTCAGCTCAAGAAGAAAAAAATGAAGAAAGGCTCCATACTTGCCTATCGAAAGGACGACAAGATGATGGCCCTCGCCTGGCAAGAAAAGCGACAAGTGGTGATGCTGAGTACAAAGCACAACAAGGACACACAGACAATTGACAGAAGGCTTGCTGGAGGAAAAGTAACCACTTTGGAGAAACCAACTGTGGTACTTGACTACACACAGAACATGGGAGCAGTCGATCGTGCAGACCACTACTGTGCTAGCTATGCCTTCACCAGAAAGTCTGTGAAGTGGTGGCGTAAGCTATTTTTTTGGTTGCTGGAAGCGGGAGTCGTCAACAGCTACATCCTCTTCTGCCTCAAAAAAATCAGCCAAGGCAAGCAAGCGCCGCGGCACCTCACGTTTCGGAAGGCATTGATAAAGGACCTTATTGGAAATGTCCGCAACCAGCCAAGGAAACGGGGGCGCTCTTCCGATGGAGACTGCGAAGAGAGACTGAGTGGAAAGAACCACTTTATTTATAAACTCGATGGAAGCAAAAGCAAGGACTGCGCCGTCTGCAGCGACAGAAAAACCAAGGGGCAACGACGCGAAACAGTGTTCTACTGCAAAACCTGCACTCGTCAACCTGGCCTGCACCCTGGCGCTTGCTTTGAAAAGTACCACACGCTGCGCAAGTACCACTAGCATTTCAAGAACTGAAAGCACCCAGGAGAATGCAGAGTTATTTTCAATTGAACATATTACTATATTAAAATAAAAACATTAAATTTGAAGTCACTTGTTGCTCGCATCACTTTCGCATAAACTAATTCTGACCTGAGGGGCCAACAAGGGGAAAGCTCACATGACCCCAAAAGGTTAACATGTCTAGCCAGAGAAAATCGCTGTCCTTCGAAGAGAAGCTGGAAGTTCTGAGGAAAGTGGACGAGGACCCTAAAAGAAAACGCAAGGATTTGGTGAAGGAGTTTTGGAACGTTGTTACACATTCTAAAACTGTCTCCTGGGTGATATTGAAAAAAAAAAAAAAAAGAGTCAGAGGAACATTACTGACTTCTTTGGCCAGGAGTGTGACCAATAAACGGCAAGTAGCCCCCGCTTTGCTTTCATGTACTTATGTGACTTGTTTTTCATTCATACCAATTTCGGATTATACAAATATTTTCTGCGATCCCGCGAGATTCATATCATTGAGATTCTACTGTAAACGGCTTTAAGGAGAGACACCCTGGATCTCGACTGTTTTTCCGTTTTGACGAGACTGGCGCAGGGTTCAAGCAGAACACCAGCCCCTAGTCTACCCCCGAGTTATTACAGCTGGTTGGCACCTGGTGGGATCCTGACCAAAGACTCCTGATGAGCGGCAGCGACATTGGACTCATGAACCGTAAACTTCAGAATTTGGTGAGTGCCTGCATTGCTTCTCTGTCGCCAGGTCTGTAAGATAGAAGTGTAATCTTGCAGCGGCATTTTGGAGCTACTTTGGAAGCGGATTTAAGTAATCCTTCCAGGTAGTAGAAGAGAGGTTTTGCACCAAGATCATTTTGGTCATGGAGTCGGAACGCTTGCTGAAGTCGGAGTTACTCAGTCTCTGCGATGAGCTGGGAATATAGGCAAGTAGTTCGATGAAAAAGGCGGAAATTATTGACGCTATCTGAGAAGAAGGCTTGCCAGGGGTTGAAGTTGACCTAATGTGGGCAAAATTGAATGCAAAGAAGGAGGAGAAAGCAACGCGCAGAGATTTGGAACTCGAAAAACTTCGGCTGGAGGTCGAGTTAAGAAAAACAACGAGAGGATCCAGACAACAGATAGCAGGCCAACATGATCTTTGTGATATGACGAAGCTAATTCAAACCTATAAGGTTGGACAGGACATGGGTCTGTACCTTGTCAATTTAGAAAGAATGTGGAAAAAGCTCGCTTCGTCCAAGACTCTTGGCCTAGGAGGTTACTGAGCGTGCTGCTTTGCGAAGCAGCCGGGGTGATTGCCAGACGCTCAGTCGACGACGCGGACGATTACATTAAGGTTAAGAGCTGCTTGCTAAACAGGTATCATCTGTCGGCAGAGGCATTCCGGCAAAAATTCCGAAATACAACCAAAGCAGTCGGACTCGAGTTATGCCGAATTCGCGTACGAGATCTGGTGCTACCTCATGGAGTGGATGAAGGGGCCGAGTCATACGAGGATAAAAAAAAGGTGCTCGAATCAATTGCACTCAAACAGTTTTATAAGACGCTTCCTGAGTCTATGCGTGTATGGATACAAGACAAGACCGTAGTGGAGTACATTCTAACCCTGTTAGAGAGATTCAGGAGCTCCCGAGAGATTGCCGAGACAAACATGAAGGCTTCACAGTAAAGAGCAAAAAGGTATTATGACAAAAATGCTCGGTTTCGGAAGTACTATGAGGGAGGTGCAGTGCTTTTGCTGCGCCCCTCACGGCGCCAACCAACTGGAGGTGCAGTGGGAAGGGCCTTTCAGGGTGGCCCAAAAGCTCTCGGATACCAACTATGTCATTGAGAGACAAGGTAAACGAAAATCTGTCCAGATTTATCACTGCAACCTAATGAAGCCCTACGTAAGTAGCCCTCAGTCGGTCAACATCGGGCTGAATGTGTCCGACGGGAGTGAACTAGAAGTTCCGTAGCTAGAAGAGCCAACAGATCGGTCTGTTGGAGCCGAGGCAATTGCTATCGCAGCACAGCGCGAGCAATTGACGGCGTCTTAGGTGACGGACCTGAGGCGACTGATCCGAGAGTTCAAAGGGTTATTTTCGGAGATTCCCGGGAAGATGTCAGTGGTGATGCACGACCTAGAGCTTACCTTTGGTATACCAATCAGATGCCGACTTTACCGCATGGCTCCACGGCAGTGAGCAATCCTAAAGTCCGAGATCGACAGGATGTTAAAGTTAGAAGTCACTGTCCCTTGCGAAAGCGAGCATACCTCACCAAGGATCCTCGTGGAGCCCCCGGAAAGGACCCTCGACCATGCGTCGATTATCGCAAACTTATTGCGATCAATAAAGACCAAGTGTAGCCGATTCCAAATGTTGAGGAGAGGGTGGAGCAAGTAAGTGGCGCTAAGTATGTCTCGATACTTGACCTAGCTTGTTCGAGGGTGCTGGCAAGTTCCCAAAAGGCGAGCCAGTATCCTGATTTTGTAACTCCTTTGGGAATGTTTCGCCCGACTGTGCTTAGTTTTGGACTAAAGAATGACCCCTTTTGTTTCTCTAGATTGAAGGATCGAGTGTTGAAGGGCGCTGAAGCATACGGCCTGGCCTATCTAGACGATGTGGCTATTTTCTCAGACACTTCAGAGATGTTTTCAGCCGATTGCGTAAAGCCGGACTCACCGTAAAATCCAAAAAGTTTCAGCTAGGGAGAGGGGAAGTGCGCTACCTGGGGAATGTAGTGGGCCAAGGCCGGCGTCAGCCAGACGAGCTCAAAGTCGAGGCAGTCAAAGAATTCCCACGACCCATCAAAAAAACAGGCATTTGGGCCTTCCTCCGGTTTGACGGGTTATTGTCAACATTACATTACGCGGTATTCCGAGGTGGCTAGCCCCTAACGGACGCACTAAGAAAGGGTACGCCTGAGAAAATCGCATGAACAGAGGAAATGGAGCAGGCCTTTCGCCAACTGCAAAACGTTTTATGCAGTTCCCCCCTGCTGAGGACGCCGGATTATAACCGCCCCTTTATTGTACAGTGTCATGTGAGTAATCGCGGGTTAGGCGTCATTCTGTGCCAGGAGGACGACCGTGGAGAGGAACACCCCGTGCTCTACGCAAGCAGAAAGCTCAACACCCCAGAGGAGGCATTTAGTGCCTCGGAAAAGGAATGTGCATGCCTGATTTAGGCAACTCAAAAACTATCCTGCTACCTGTATGGAGCCCCGTTTGTAGGGGTGTGCAAATACCGAATAGTAGTTATCGAATCGAATACCGAATCAATTAAGAAAAAAAAGCCAAATATCGAATTGAATATCGAATAGTGATTTTATTTGTAAAAATTATTCAAAGTGTGCTGTGAATGAGATTATTATATGTGCAGAGTATGCGCCTGGTACAGAATATGCATCTCATACGGGACAAAAGCTCTAATGTATAGAAGTTCTGGTGAAAAAAAAAGAAAAGCAGCTGTTGATGGACGTTGGGCACCAAAGATCCAATTTTATAGCGCAAACATAATCCACCTACCCTAAGCGTCGGAGGCGCTGCGGTCGTCGAAGTGAGCGGACGCGCTTAACGTCGGCTCCCGTTTTGATGATTCCAATTGTGCGTCTAATTTGCCTAATTGTACTTGAATCTGGTATCAACGTGTCCGTGGTGACGAGAGGAACAAGTGGACACCAGATTCGTGACATTCAGACCAGAACTTTTCAAACTACAAGGACTTTTCTTCCGGAGGTGGCCGCGGGCCGCTAAGCCTAACCGGCGAGCCCGCCAACAGCAAGCCTTTCCGAGGACAAGATGGCCACCAATGTGAATAGAAGCTCTGGAAACACGGTCGTAGAGGTTCCGGGCATGGATTTGGACCCAGAAGATTGTGCGGGATGGTTGCAAGTGAAGATTGGGAAGAAAAACGAAACTATAGAAGCTAAGCCTAACGCCCGCACTGCGCACCAAGTTTCTGCCAGGGCCACGAGAGCGGCCAGGATGCTGGGCATTTTACCCAAAGAGGAAACCAAGATCATCGTTCGATCCCGCGGAGGACTGGACCTCGCCAGGACCCCGGTGGCCAACGTGATTTCGGCAATCAGGAAGGCGGCCAACCTCTTGCCCGCCGAGACCGTGCTCGATACCCAATGCCCCAACGTCCAACAAGACATCATGGTAATCAGCACGCCGGACGAGCTGCGAGCGAGACGCTACGCGATCAAGGAAATCACGATCGGCACCAAGAAATACGAGGTAGGAGCTTACTGTGGCGGCCCCGCACGGAACGGTGAAGGGAGTCGTCGAAGGCATGCCACTCGAAGACTCGGCAAGCACAATCAACGAAAACGTCCTAAACCTAAGAAATCCACTGGCACGAGCGGCACAACGCATCGGTATGTCCACCACAATCATCGTAGCGTTCGAAGGACCCAGGGTACCGCACTACGTGTACTACGGCGGCGGTCTGTTGAGATGCACCCACTACCGCAAACGTTCGACGTCTGTCGTACGTGCGGAAAGGTTGGCCATCGAACGGACGTCTCCCCGACACCGGAATCCAAGACCTGCCTGGGCTGCAGCAAGGAAGCGAGCCAAGATCACCAATGCAACCCTAAATGTAAGCTCTGCGGAGGCCCACACCTCACCGGAGATAAGGACTGTAGAACAAATTCAAGATGCCATACATCATCCGCCACAGACAGTGGGACCGGAAAGTTTTGGCGGGAACCCAAAAAAAGAGGGAGAAGCTCCCGCCAAAACCACAGAGAACTTCCCGCAGCTGCGCGCCCGCACCCATGCTCTCGGACGTCATCACGTGCGTCATCGAGGAGTAGAAGTAGGAGCGCAGGTGGCAAGGTGACATGGGCACAGATGGCCCGACTGGAGAGTGCCGAGATGAAGGCCCTCAAGGAGGCCAATAAACAACAAGCAAGAAAAATCGCCGAACAAGAAGACACCATTAAGCGAATGGCGGCAGATATGGCCACCATGAAAAACATGATGATGCAGATGGCCGGCAAGACCAACAAGCCAGCACCAGCAGAAGAAGAGACCAAGACACCGCCGGCCAAACGGCGAAGCACCGAAACGAGCAGAACTCAAACCCCCGAAGAGAAGCAACACACCCTAGAACTAAACGAACGAACGGACAAGATCGAGGAAGGCTGCCGACAAATGGAAAGCCGAATCAACGCTTCAGTTAGCTTCAGTCTTGTTTTCTTTTATTAAAGAAAGGGAGATGTGGCCAGCGGCATCGTTATACGCATCACCGGCACAAGTAGCGTCGCCAGCCCTCTGTAGTCGGAACCAAAAGCGCGCAAATAAACGTCTTTGTCTCTGAGCTATCACCGCGTTCGGGTGTGTCCCTACCCACGGTTTACAGAAACCAAAGCAAGTCTCATCCCCAAACAACAATGGCAACAACACTAAAAGTTTGGGTATGGAACTGCAATGGCTACCAGAATGAGAAAGCGACGTTACAACAACACGTAAAACAGACGCAACAGAAACCAGACGTAATCATGTTACAGGAAACAATCAACGAAGACCCGAAACTACCCGGCTACAAAACGCATCTCCCTTCGGAGAACGGCGGCGAGCACAAGAGAGGGGTATGCACCTTTGTAAGAAGAGGCATAACCACGCTCACGCACGACTACAAGGGAGACCCAAACGCCGAGAGACGCATGACGGAATTAATAATTGGCAAAGAGAGCTTATACCTAGTCAACGTCTACAATAGCCTGAGATACGGCAAACAATGCTTCAAACACCTACAACACAGCAACACCCGCCTGGCGGATGACAGAACACTAGTCATCGCAGGCGACTTCAATGCACAACACACGGGAACAGGCCACGCAGCAACCAAGCCGAAAGGCAAAAATCTCATACAAGATGCCACAGAAGAGGACCTCCAACTCATCACGGACCCACGATACCCGACTCTACCCGCGAGAAACACCGCAAGCAGAGACACGACACCAGACCTGGCATTTGCGAACGAGGAAGAGGTGACCTGGAAGAACACGCAAGTCGATCTCGGTAGCGACCACAAGATCATGGAGCTGATGATCCCGCTTAAAGACCGACCTACGGAACCATTTTCCGCAAGGTAGGAAAATGCCCCTCGCGCCCCTCCTCTTCTCACCCTCTCCCAAAAGTCACATGATGGCAGGGGCTTAAGCCGACACAAAAGAAGCCCCTGCCATCACGTGACTTTTGGGAGAGGGTGAGAAGAGGAGGGGCGCGAGGGGCATTTTCCTACCTTGCGGAAAATGGTTCCGTAGGTCGGTCTTTAAGGGGGAAACAGCGGCCACCGGGGGTGGCAAGGGGCCGACCATTCAAGATTATTGCGCAATGCTCGAGCAGGTGGCAAAAATGGGAAATTGGACAGATGGGAAGCGTTTTGGTATGGCGAAATGCGGGATGATCGGTGCAGCGTACGACTTTGCTCGGAGGGACGAAAAAGTCAAATTGGCTGAATCGTCCTCCGAGTTTAAGAGACTCGCGTTGGCGTACTTTGACACTGACCCGCCGCCTTCTGTGCGCTTAACTAGATTTTTGGAGGCCCAACAGAGGCCAGAGGTGGACGCATGAGCATTCGCCTCGAGGCTTCAGGCTTTGGGCTATGACACACTGAGCAAGAATGACGAAGGCCGTGCTGAAAGGGCGAAGTATGCAAAAGAATTTCTGTATAAACAGATGAGGTCGCAATTTGTGTCGAGCTTGCGCGATCCAGTTTGTTGGTATGTGCTGTTCAAGAACCCCGTGATGTTTGAGGCTGCCGTCGAGGCGGCAGTGCACGAGGAACACAATAAATCCCTTACGGCCCGCGAAGAAAGGATGCACATTGTCGCTGCGGAGGTGCAGCCCGAAAACAGGGAGATCGCTCAACTTACCGAGACACTAGACAGACTCGAGCACCTGTTGTCCCAACAAACAAAGCACGAGTGTAGGGCCACTTCGGCACAACAGCTACCTATACGGGGGGAATCAGACGCAAGGCAGGTGGTATCATCCGGAGGGCCAAGAAATACAGTGTTTTGCATGTTGGGGTTACGGTCACTTAGTTCAGTATTGTCCGACTGCTGAAGAAGGAATCAACCGTGGTCAAAGGGCTTGGCAAGCGGAGATTAAACCCAAAGAAGTTATCGCGAACAGCCGGCATCCAAACACATGGGTTCAAAAAACGTGTAGAGCCTCCCTCGCCTGCAAGGGGGAGCGAAGGAGAGCGCCGAGAGTGGTCGCATAGCGGTAGTTGTGATTTTCGACGAAATATGCCCGATGGTAAAATGTGAGGTAAACGGTCAAAAATTGACCTTTCTTCTGGACACAGGGTCGAAGGTAACGCTGATTAGGGAAAGAGATTTCAGTGCAGTTCGGGAAAGGGGCAACACTGAGCCTCTTTTGGCAGGTACTGAAAAAATGATGCAATTTGTGGACATCACGGGCAACTAGCTGGGAGTGAGCGGTCGTTATCTCCTGAAGTTTCAGCTTGGGCAACAGAGTTTCGATCACGCCTGTTATGTATGCTCCGATGGCGTGTCTCTTCCCGAAACAGTATCCGGAATAATGGGGCAGGATCTCTTGTGTGGTCAGGGTGTGGACTTAATCCTTAGTCAAAATCATTTACGCTTAAAGGATGACACGGCCCCCATTCTTACTAATCAAACGAAGCCGGCGCTACGAAAAATGCGTTGTTAAAAAGCAAAGAAAAAGGGGAAAAGTGCCACCTGGCGGTGTACGGCAGGGTGACCGAGAACACGATAGTGCCGACAATGTCAAAGCGAATCTGCGTTTGCGTTCTGTCTTCGGATGAGGAGGTTAGTGCAGTGGCGGTGTTGGAACCCGAAGATGGTCTGTCCAATAGCCTAAAAGCCACTGGTTGCTTGGTGTTGGTTGGCAAAATGCGCAAAGTCCTAATTCGCATGATCAACTTTGCGCAAGGCCCGCTTAGCCTGCCTAGAAACAAGGTGGTGGCGATTTTCACTACTGCAACTAAGGATCCGGTGCAGTCAGCTTGTGTGGCTCAGGATGTCGCCGGAGAAAAAAAACCAGTGGGGGGGGGGGGGGGCTCAGTTCAATTTGTCTCATTTGAGTGTTCTGGAGAGAGCGGGTTTGCAGGCAGTGCTTGACCGTTACGGGGCGGTATTTGCATCAACCAGTTTCGATCTTGGAAAGTGCGCCGCAATTAAGCACCGCACTATCACTGATGACTCGCCGCCGGTCTACCAGATTTCCTTTTCCCAGCATGAGGAGATAGAGATGCAGGATTTTACCGAAAAAGACGTTGTGGAGAATTCAAAGTTTCCATATAGTGCTCTGGCTCTGCTCGTGCAGAAGCCAGATGGGTCGTATCATTTTGTTGTCGATTATCGAAAACTCAATTCGGGGACCAGGAACGATCCCTACCCGATTCCCAACATCCAGGAAACGTTGTCACAGCTTGCATCAGCAAAGAATTTCACTGTTGTTGATCTCGCGTCGGGGTTCAGGCAGATAGAAATGGACCCGGCTGACGCTGAGAAAACACCTTTCAACACCCTGGCCGGTCACTACCCGTGGAAGAGAATGCCCATATGGGGGTCGTGAACAGTCCCGCGGTGTGGCAGAGGACCGCGGATGTGATTCCGAAGTCCTCTGCATGTGTGCAACGGATTTGGTTGTCATTCCTGGAGGCATGACGCGCCAAGTGCAGCCGTTGGGCGTTGCAATCAACCGGCCGTTTAAGGATAGGCTCCGGGAAGACCACCAACTGACCCCAACCGGTCGAATCAAGCGTGCCTCGTTGGGTCAGGTGGCGAGTTGGATCGCGGCCAGAGGGGACGACATCCCGGCGAAACCGATAGTAAAGTTGTTCCAAAAATGTTGCATCTTGAATGCCCTGGATGGGACGGATGACCACGCATTATGGGAAGTTGACAGCGATAAGGATACCAGTGAGGATGACGAGTGAACGGTGAGAACGCGGACATAAACCACCAACACACCCGTCGGCTTCGTGGCCGATCTAGTACTGTATGTCGAAAATAAATGCTGTTCTGTGTTTAACTTATGGTGTTTTACCGTTATTTTCTGACAAACCTAGAATCAAATTTTTTTTTTTGGCTTTGTTGTTTTGGGGGGTTAGCCTAGAATCGATGACGGCCTAGAATCGAGTAAATACGGTACCTCTGGAGGGGAGTCGGTGTTGGGACTATCGCTCGTAATTTAGGAAATGCACGAACAGGCACTTGCTTTGCTGACGCAAGAGGCTCCACTGGCTGTCTCACCGCCAGAGCTTGAGATGGCGGGTGTCCATCCTCCGACGAGTGAAGAAATGGCAATCGACGGGGGTTCTGGGAGGTATTCCATCCGTCCTGAAAAAGGGGAGGAAGACACAGTGGCGACGCTAAAGCTTGGCCCTAGCTGAAAGAAATAGCCGCTTGCTTATCCCCGCTTATCACACTTAGTGCGCGTGCCAATAACTGGTTTCATTAACTCTTTTCTTTTTCTAATTTTGACATTGATGTTGCAAAGTGCTAGATCGAAGGAAAGGTTGGGGGAGCTGGTGCTCATGCTGAACTTGTTTCCGAAATTATTGCGGGTTCGTGCGGACTGTTGCAGTTTCTGTGCAGTTTCGAAAAGAAAAGAAAAGTGTGGGCGACTGTGACGAACGGAAATACCAGGGGAGAGCGACCTTGACACCCATCGCTGCCGAGTTGGGGAGGTAACGAAGTCCCTGTCACCTTGGACTGTCTGGCTCGGCTGAGGAGCCAAGCTTCACGGAGGACAGCGAGCAAAAAGGAGGGAGAGGAGGCAGCCATTCTCTCTCTGTCTCTCTCCCACGGGGACGTAAATGGGAAGACTTTCTGCGAGGGATGGGGGGCACGCTTTGGGCAGTTTTCTTTCAACCGAGACCCGAGGCGGCTACGGACGACCGGCAAAAGAAGATACTGGGCCCGGCATCGAGGCCTGAAAACTATGCAACGAACGTTCGACGCAGCAGTCAGCCGGCAAAGCCAAGGTGTCGTCCTGCGCCCAGCCAGCAGCCCCGACGCCACATCCCTCCCAGACTCAACGCAGCGGCCCCGGACTGTGGACCCCAGCGGGTCCCGAGGCCCTTTCGAGCGAGAGCGTCGACGCACCAATTCGTGAGCGCAACTCTGACCCTTCCTCTGGACTGTTAAATTACAAAATTATTTTGTATGTTTGCCGGTCTCCTCTCTCGCTCACACCCAAAAAGGAACCCCCAAAAAAACTGTGTTGGGGTGGCCAACCGTCACAAGCCCGTAGATTTCGATCGCAGCCCTGATGTGTACACTAACACGATCAATCAAGAGGTTAATAAAGTAAGAAAAGTCAAAGATTGGGGGGCAGGAGAGCCGAGATGAAGGTGGCATCTTCCGGAGGTCGTGCAAGCCCTCGCAACCCAGTGTGCCTAGCTGGATGGTATGGACAATGCAGACTGTCCCGTGGCTTCTCCACGAGACACGGAAGAGGGTCGTTCGGTGCAAGCATACCCTTTTCGCGGTGTGGGCCCCTTGGGTGCATATGGTATTCCTCACCCCAGTAGTAGCACAGCGGACGACGGTTTGCCGTGCACCAGACGTCCGTCTTTCTCGGCCCGAGTGCTGTTCGGGGGCGTTGAAAATGGGAGGGCGGATGGACGAATGCAAACAAAACAATCGGCATTTCTTACTGGTTCTCGCAAAACACCGTCCAGCCCCTTTCACTGGAATGCAGCGGTGCTCACCGCGACGCTTGCTTCGGGCAGCCAATTTTCTCTAGTTGCAGTTACTGCTCCTCTGTGCACAGCCACCACATGGTGATGGAGGTCGTCCCCTGCTCCCAGCAGCAGCGAACTAAAACATTGCAGTGATAAGAAAAATTACTACTAGCCAACAAAATAACTAACAACATAACATGCCAATTTGAGAATTATTTCAGTCAGCAGTGATGCTACTGAAAAATTTTGATTTGGAGCAATTTTTGGAGCACCTGATAAACATGCAATTTGGAGCCCCTTTGAGCGTCTAAATATCACTTTCCATGGTACTTTTGAGCACGCAGTTATAAAATCTTACGATCACCTTAATAGGTCGAGATTGAACGAGGCCGACGAGGCGCGCGACGTCAAGATATCTCGTTTCCTCCTCTCTTCAATTTGCCCCTCAAGACGGCGAGGCGGAGAAGACGCGAGGCCGTTCCCTCTCCTTCTCGGAGAAACAAGACGTAAACATATCTGCCAAATGCACCTCCTTTTCTTGAAAAATATGGTCATCCGTTCGATATATCCCTGTACGAGTGATGTTTTGATGTTTGTAGCATCCCGCCGCACGCTTTTGCTGCCGTGCCTTGCGGAATCCAGATTTCGGTTCAGCGTCCCTTGAAAGCAATAGACCGTTTACAGGATATGGTCTACAGAAGGCTGGACTAGTTTGAGAATGTTTGACAAGCACATCCACGCAGTGGCGCCTCCCGCTCTAGCAGTTCTCAAAGGTGCACTTTGTGACGCAGAAAGAGAAAGTTGCAGAAAAAACCAAATCGAAAAAAATTTAGAAATATAAACGGGTACTAAAGAGACCATGAAACGACATTGAAATTGAATTTCATCCACCGCATGCCGTAACAGGTGTGAAAAGAAAACTAAAACACAAACATTGAGAGCCAAAAAACTTGTTTTGCCATAGAACTTTTAAAAGAAAAGAAAACTCTTTTATATCTTCTTTTCTTCGAAAGCTCTCTGCCTTTTCACTGCGATGCATCCGCGGCGCCAAAGCACGTCAGCCAAATCCACATCGCCTATCGGATAATAGCCTAACTCACCAGCACCGCGATCATGAACAATAAACAGGCAGTGAATGTTTCTTAAAAGTTTCGTTAAAAAATATTCTTATCCACATTTTGTAGCACAATTACAGACGTGACAGAAATCGCCGAATTTTGTAACGCTCGGGGCCATGCGCCATCTATCGTGTGGGAAACGAAGCAAAAGAAAGATCAGACTGCAGCTGCGCTGTCAACTCACGAGCGTCGTCTGCTAAGGAGAGCTTGGCCGCGCATGTTGCATGCCGGACGCGGTTCCTGCTGTCTACTGAAAAACGGCGGTGGTGATCATCGACGTGGTGGAAGCTCATCGTCCCGCCCACAGCACTATCCTTGACTGAATTCTCGTCGTATGTTGCAAGGATAACCCAGAACGTCTTAGAAGGGAACCCAGACAGAACACGAAGTCCTGAGGATATCCCCATAATATCCCGATGTCCCTGCCGGGAAAAACTAATTCTGGGGAGACATCCCTGGGACTGAAATCCTCAGGATATCCTGTAAGGGGAATCTGTGGGAGATCATGTCACGGGTCATCGTCCTGGGGACATCCGTCGGATTATGCACCCGAGTATATCCCGCGCGGGAAGAGTTCGTAAGACTCCTCTGCTGATTCAACCAGTATAATATGCAACTAAACCCACAAAACTTCAAATATATAAAAATATTTCAATAATTTTGACTGCTATCTTATTATAAACATGCTTTAATACAATTTTTAATGATTATAGAGCTTCAAATCGAATATGAAATCCTGGCGGTGCTAGTATCGGCTATAAGCAATACCACCTAGAAGACAAGGCCTCCGCATGACGTCATCGTTAGTAGATCCCCGACCCGCCCTAAGCGGCAAACACCCCGAAGCTTGAAGAGAGGAGGGGCCTTGCGGAGCACGGGCGAAAAGTGATCGCAGCGCCCCTGGCGAGCTCGGAGCCTCCGCTAGCAGACGAATTCTCAGCAACGCATTGGTTTTGCCTATCTCCGTGCCAGTTGACCAATGAAAAAAAATTGTCAGGGGTATTTGCTGCTTTCAATGTTAAAAAATAGGTGCCACCTCAGAAGTGAAGGACATTTTCTTTGCGTGGGAAAGATGTTAGAGCTTTCAGGTTGCAATTTTGGAGCTCTCCTGAAGAAAACACTCTGTCACAACTTATGTAAGCGAAACAAAACACGAATGTACCTTCGCACTGTCTTTTGAAAAAAGGGCAATGTACAAAAAGTTTAGAACGTAGCTACGATTCAACTTTACTGTTCTTATCAATCAATTTGTTTCATTGTTGCAGTTCTCATTTCTCATGAATGTCTCGCTTATAACCGTTTTGTCAAATAGGCGAATAGGATGAAGAAGCAAAAGGCAATTTCGAACCACGTACGTTATTGCGATGTCAGTATGCTCTGGAAGAAGCCGATTGTGCACGTGCAAATCTGACGCTATTACTGAACTTAATAAAAGCAAAGTTACAAGAAAAGCAGACTTCTTGAGCATTCAAAAGAAGAGAGCGTCGTAGGGCAAATAAAGGTGATTTCGGTCATGTTATTTAAGGTGCACAAATTCCGATTGTTAGCGCTGGGACGACTAACATCTTCATCTTCTTCTACAATAAAAGTTGCACCCGTCAGCAACTCCTTTCATTTTTCGAAGTCTACTTTCTTTTTATTTCTGAGGAGACGCGACACCGTCACATTCATTCTTCCTCCTGCTTTTACATGTTTTTTTGTGTGTTTTTTTTCCTTTTTGTTTACTTGAGGTTCCACCCATCGCATATTTCATTTTGCCTTGTTTGGATTAGTTTTTGCTCTCTTTCCTTCACTTAGGCGCTTACTACCACCGTCCGTCTGCTACGCTGTGCCCAGACATTTAGAGGACCGTCTGCAACTTTGCTGTTGTTGTTGTTTTCTTCCACTGTTGTCTGCGATAGCCTCCTATTTTCTCCTTCGATTGAGTTTCTAATCCGAAATCATATGTGCTTCTTGGTATTTATTAAATATATTAAAATGTGCAAGCTCGTTATACATTTATATTTGAATTTTATTTGTCTACGCCAGAACGTCTGCTATGGGTCATCATTTGTTGATCAACCGGCCGCCTTCGGGCATACACCAGCACATACAGGGTGTCACAAAAGAAACTTTACAGGGTCTTTTTTACCGAAAACATAAACTAGGCATCGCCAAACGCTCATTCTCTGCCCAAAGGTAGCACTAGAGGTCACAACCAGATGCCAAAGTTTCAGCCCGATCCAGTAACTTAATCAAAAGTTATAAGTGATTTTTTGAAAATTTCAATGTGAAAATAGAGCCCATTTTTGCCCGTGTTCGGTTTCTGGTGCCATAGAGCCCCATGTGTTCGAAAACTCCGTCGGCCGCCATTTTCCCAATGAAATTCTCAGGAAATCAGTTATAACTTTTGATTAAGTTATCGGATCGGGCTGAAACTTTGGCATCTGGTTGTGACCTCTAGTGCTACCTTTGGGCGGAGAATGAGCGTTCGGCGATGCCTAGTTTATTTTTGCGGTAAAAAAGACCGTGTAAATTTTCTTTTGCGACACCCTGTACTTGGAGATGGCAAGCATGTCATGTGCTGCCTACCACTGCAAAAACAAGTTTTTGCGATGTGTTATAAAATCCCTCTTTTGCTCCCTGAAGACCGAACAAACGTGAGTAATTAAGTTGCTACAGCATTCATATTAAGCTAAAACAAACAACTGAAAAAAAAAGAAAAGTGAGGCTCCTTTATTTTGTATGCTGCTGCGTACCATTTTTTTTCTCCCCTAAGCGTCGCAATGATCGTCGTTGAAGGGGTTTTTTGATGGGTGATTCGTATCTTTCTATTGTCTGCTAACGTTTTGTTTTGTTCGCTGTTGTTCACTACCAGTTCCCCATTTCCCTTTATTTTCGTCTGAGTAGGAATCTTCCCTGCAAAGTTCGGAAAATATTTGCACGGTCATTTTTCTCGTTACTTTCTTGTTTTTGTTATGCTGCAGCGGCTGGTTTGCTTGCTCGGGTAATCTTAACATGCTTGCGCACGTTTTAATGATCACCTATCTAGGTAAGAAACTGTGACAACGCAGTCTGTAATGGATCAACAATAACCTCTTACGAGGTAGTTCGAGCAGCTAAACTGCCTTTCTTCCGCTTCCCAGATGCACAGTAAACTCGTGTGATCCCCCGAGTGGCGTTTGAGACTGCTAAATACACTGCTCTATCTTTGTTTATGCGCGCATTTGATTGTCGTTGCAGTAGCGATCAGGAAATTCCGCTTCGCAAGCGGACTGACCGTAATGAATTGTTTCAGCTGTTGAGATGGCGAAACGGGGCTCGCAAAGCGTCTGCTTACGTAGACTCCGAGTCCTCTAGAGGCGTTCGCCGCCGCTCCCGTGGGCTTTCGGAGGAACTATGCCGCATTTACTGGTGGCCACAGCTGCGTGCGCGACTGCTTAGCACGAGCTGATAACGAGCTACCACAGTTAATTTGCAACGTGCATGCGACACCATCAAGATTGCCGGTCTTAGCAATGTGAGCTCGCTCTGAGCACGACCACTGAAGCAGGTGATGGAGCAGGCGATGTCGCAGACAATGTAGCAGACGACGGTGCTCATCCGGGCTAGCTAGGGGGCGCTGAGGGGATCTACTAGTGATGACGTTTAGAGGAGGAAATGTGCAGGCCTTGTGTTCTAGGTGGCATTGCTATAGGCAACTTTGCGTGTGCGCAGTTTGTACGGTTTCACATTTGCGTGATTCCGTAGTCCAGCAAAAGAAACAAGGACAACTCATTTTCGTCGTGAAATCAGCAAGGCTGACAGGTAAGCAGTTTTTCTTACTTTATAAGTTCCGCAGTGCCACATCAACTGTTTGTGAACGCTTTGTGCGTAACCCTGCGATCGTTCTTGCTCGCGGTTTTGAGTGATCCGGGCGCATTGTTTGGTTGTGGCAGTGTAAAGGCCTGTCCAAACAGGCTACTACGAAAATCGTCAGGCCACACGACTCCTGCAAAAATCGTCAAAATTGAAGGGTCCGGTAGTCGTTGGTCGTATGTCTGTTTGGACACCGGCCAAGCCAAATTCACGACTTTCCTCCTCGTTTCCTCCACTTTTCTTTGATGTTGGTGCTCGTCAGGCTTGACGTCACACGCCGCCTGCCAATGGTGTGCCTGCTGCCTGTCTATGTCCCGCGGCTCACGAAGTCGCTGACCTTGCTTCCGACCTTGGCTTGCCCTCGAGTTTTCCCTTTCCCGTTTTCGGGACTCGCAAAACGGCGGAGGCCTTGAGCGATTGACCGACAGCCAACAGAGCGTGTGAGTGGCTCTCCGGACCCACGTGAAGAGCAGAGCAAGGCCGCCGTGGAGGAAGCGAGGGGGAGATTTGACGGGGGGAAGTTTCCCCCCGGCAGATTTGACAGGGGGAAATTTCCCCGACGGCCGGAAGCGGAGCGCCGTACGATTTGCCGGAGTCGTGTGTTTTGTAGTATCCTGTTTGGACACCCCTTTACAGGTGCAGTCGCGCGCTGTCATGCCTAAACACAAGACGTCCCGCGCGTTTCGGCAGAAACTACGTGAAAGTCTGCAAATGAGTCCACGGTTGCCAGGCGCAGCCGTCAATTTGGTGCGCGATTCTGGCCCCGCAGCTTACTGTGGGGCTGCGGTAGCGGGCGAGTCAGACGGGTGGTCCGGCAGCGAGGGACCCAGCTCCGGCGTACGTTTTTCTGCTGCCACCGAATGTGACGTAGAGAGTCAGAAAACAGTCTTGAACACCAGTGAGGAAAGTCTCTTTTCTGCAAGTATCGAAAACACTGGAGGTTCTAATGTTTCCATTAACGGTGGTGACGGCGACAGTACTGGAGCCGCAGGTGCCGCAGGCGCGGAAATTCCAAAACCTTCAAATGATGGAGAAAGCGGTTTTGTTGACCAATTTAGAAACGATTTAAGGTGATGGAGTATCAAGAACAGTATCTCCCATCAGGCTCCGAATGACCTTCTAAAATTGGCAAAGAACCATCCCTGCTTCTCGTCCCTGCAAGCTGTGCTAAACCCCCCCCCCCCCCCCCCCCCCCCTCCGCTTGATACTCCAAGAAACTGCCCAGCAATAACGGAGCTGGGTGGTGGGCATTATTGTCACTTTGGACTGGCTGCTGGTTTGGTGGACAATCTACAAGCTTTGACAACTTTTCCAGAATGCCTCTACTTGCAGATAAACATTGATGGGCTCCCTTTGACCAAAAGCACACGGGACCAGTTCTGGCCAATATTGTGTAGGGTTGCAAACTGAAAAATCAAACTTTGCCAGTTTGATTTTGTTACTTCCAGGCAAGCGACCTTCGGCATCAATTTCCGGCATTATGTCACCCTGTATGAAACAGAGAAAAATAGGCATGTACGAGTTGTGCCGAAACTGACCAAAGCACATGTTGCCCCCGATAACCTACGCAAAATGAGCATCAGACTGGCTACACAGGTAGATCTTGTTTTTGTAAAAGCATGCTATTTTTATTTTCTGTTCTTATATGTGAAAAAATGCAATGCTTTTTTTTCTACAGCTCTCTAGCCGTGGGACTTCTATTGGAATACGCGTGTACAGGGAAGCGAAAGTCGCCCGCTTGGAAGATTCAGAAGGCACTGAGACCCATACAAGAATACCGAACAATGTATTTGATGCACTCAACATAAGGCTTCCATGCAGGGGAATCAGGCGCCATTCCAGAGAGATAGAGGCAAGCAGTTCAGCTACTCTTACTGGAGCCTAGGCTTGCTATTACATGTGCCATCGCTTGGCTTCATCATTTCATTAATTGTTCACAATTTCTTTTTCAGATCATGACGCAGATTCTGGAAGTCTTGAACGTGATTGAGCAAAATGCGGTCGAGAAGGACACAAAGCTTTTTGCCTCTCAACTGACAACGGAGTCCCTTTGTGTCACATTGTTGTCGACGCTAGATATCATCAGTTATCTCTTCGACAAGGGGGCAGTTTACGTATTGACCGCCAAGCTTAACCAAGATCGCTTGTAGATAGAACAATAACATTATTTCACTTTTAATTTAGAATTTAGAGACGTAATGCACTTTTACTCTCAAGCTTGCGATTTCTCTTGCAACAACATTTTGGCCTCGCAAGTTCATTTGGAGGTGATGCGTCGCACCCTACCGTCATGAGTTTCTTACAGATATTTCACCAGTTGAGCCTGTACACGCCCATCAAAACAGCACTACGTGGAAGTTGTTATATATCGATATGTTCAGTAGCGCCCTCTCAGTGGCGGTTTGCCCACTTCAATAAAAGTCAGGCCTAGCTGTGTGGTTGACACACATGATGGCGGCCCGTCTGAACAAACACATGTGTCTGATTCAATCCATGACAATTAAGACATAACATGGTGTCAGAAGTTAAAATTTCGCAACTCGGCAACTCTCCGAACCAACTACAGTAAAGCAACGAGGGTATCACCATGGCATTTCCCCTGATCCAACCGCCCAAGCCGTTTGAACCAGCCAGCAACTCCGCCGAAACGTGGTCGGAATGGAAGATGGCATATGAACACTATGAGGCAGCCTGTGAATATACAGCCAAGCCCCCAGCAACCAGGCGAGCGCTGCTGCTACACGTCATCGGCCCAGCGGCACGGAAAATTGTCGACACATTCGTCTTTCCAGCTCTGGCAACTGGTGAGCCTCTAACAGACACGGTGGCTGCTATTTTTGCGAAATTCAATGAGAAGTATCTGCCGTACAAACACGTGACGCAGGCGGCAGCTGTTTTCAACTCTATGTACCAAACGGAAAATCAGCCGATTGACGACTTCGTCGCTGAGCTACAAGGCAGCATGCACAGCATAAGCACGGGAATCAACATGCGCTGGAGCTGCCTCCTTTTCAGAAGAACCAGACAGTTTGGTTTTGGCATGGGAAAAGTTGGAGAAAAGCGGTTGTGACACAGGCGGGTCCAGCTCCACGAAAATACCAGGTGACATCGGCAGATGGCCAGAACCACGCATGTAACCGCCATCACCTCCGTATGAGAATCCACTCCAGAGAGTCCAAGGCCAAGCCCAACCAGAAAGATGGCCCGAGGAACCCCCGACTCACGTCTGAGGACTACTATCCTCTAGACTTCTCGCCCATTGCAAGCGACTCCCCTCGTCAGTCAAATGCAAGAGACTCGCCACCACAAGCTCAACCCCATCAGACTCGCTCAGGAAGACCTGTGAGGATTCCGTCAAGGTTCTAGTATTAAACCCTGTCGGACATTTCATTTTTGTGCATTTATTACTTGTGTGGCGGTATGCCCTCTTCAATAAAAGTCAGGCCTAGCTGTGTGGTTGACACACATGATGGCGGCCCGTCTGAACATGCAAACACATGTGTCTGATTCAATCCATGACAATCAAGACATAACAGAAGTGTTCAAGGCGAACCGAATGCTGTGCTTGTTAGTGTGGCAGACACATTGAAGACTGATGGAAAGGGTCATCGATCAAACAGAGCTAGCTTGATTGAGGCTAGGCTATTGGATATGACAACATTTCCATGTGGTACTCCTGACCAAACAAGTGATGAGCACAGCTACTTCAGAGGTTCACTAGATGACAGTGTTGTGTATTACTTATCTGGGTATGTCGTACACAAAGTGAGGAAGCACACAGAGCGCCAGTTGTGCCTGCAGGGCATTAGTTAAGCAGCTCTTGCCGTCGGTTCTGATGCACACTTGACTACATATCGGAGCTTCAAGGAAGGCAGCCTGAGGCACCCCAGCATCAAGATGCTACACTTCATGAGGGTTATGAATGAATCAATTTCACTTTCTCTTGATGCGGAAGGTATCTGTGGGGACTTGTTTTGTAAGGTCCTGGATGGCTAGGTTCGACATTGTACATGTTCCTTTTAAAAGTACACGGAAGTGACGTCTTCACGTCTGAATGGTTGGAAGCAAAAGTGACGTAATTTCCCTAGAAAAATGTAGGCGGAGTCTGCAAAACTGGGCGGAGCCGGCTACCGGACGTGACAACAAACTGACGTTTCACTTTGTACCGAGTATGTTTCAAAAGGTACTAGCTCCTTAGTAGGTGTCATTCGTTGGTCATATTTTCCAAACCGCGTCGTCGTCGGGCGATTATGCCACTTTTCAACTAATTTAGTTATTGTTTTCGTCGGGAAGACTTACCGACAGCACCGCGCAGCATTCGAGCTCCCGGAGGATTGCGAGCGTGCGACGCAGCGCTGGGAGCGCGAGACAACGTTGGCGCGAGGAACCGGAGGTGAAGAGACTGCGAAACGAAGCTCGTGGACGTTCACGACTCTGGAACTTCAAGTGTTGTACACTTCGTTTCTACGACACGGAGTGCTTCCAAAGTTTGGAGGCGAGCGACGAGCACATAGCGCGGGACTGAAGACAGTCGGCGTCTCTGTCCGCGTCGCGTTTGTCGCTCTCGTGCGTCGTGTCGGGGTCCGGCGCGGCTGGCTCCGCTTCCCCGAGACGCCGAGCGAGAGGTACGACGTGGAGACGGGCCTCAGGCCGCTCGGTAGGATATTCGGCGTCATCGGTTGCGTGAACGAAACGATGATCGCCATCGTCGGCTCGTCCAAGAACGATCCCACCGCCATGAAGGCGGTGCACTGTGCCGAAAGCATTTCTACGCCCTCAATGTGATGGTGGTAAGTATGCTCGTATTACGTACTGAAAATCAGTTCCATGTGTGTCAAAAAGAATACAGCGTAACGCCAGTACGGTGTGGATATGCCATTTTATAAATGAGAGGTGCGGGCTTGTGTGCTCCGCCAGGGGCGGACGCAGGTATTTCGAGGGGGGGGTCAGGTTTTTGGTCAGCGTATCATATGTCACCCCTCCCCCCCCCCCCCTCGTTTCCACGCCCTAAATTTTGACACATGCAGAATTCAAGAGGGGGGTCAGGTCATCCGGACCACCCCCTCTGAATCCGCCCCTGTGCTCCGACTGCACGAGCGTGTGCTCTAGGTAGTATGTCGCGACTTTTAAAACGTGCATCCTTCCGCCCGCCACATTATGTTTGTTTGAAAGAAGTGGTTTCTTGTCATCATGTCTTGCGTCCATGAAGGTGTGTTGCAATCATGTTAATTATCTTGTCAAAAGAACTTGGAAGGTTCCGGAATTGAGACTGCTTAGTGAACCATGAGTGGAACATTCAAGTAAATTCATGTCGGTATCTCTCTCACACTTGCAGATGCGTGACGCCGAATGCCGGGTAAGATGCATAGAGCCACGGTGCCCTGGGTCGGTGCACGAGTCCTTTGTGTAATGCTTCTCTTGGCTCTTTGGCAACATCAAGCAAGGGCAGCTGGTAGACGATGACAGGCTCCTCCTCGGTGAGCATGCTCCATTCATTCCTCTTGCATACGGTGGCTGTGTACCGCTTGAAAACCACAGTACCACAGAAAATGTGTTGTACCAAACATTAAAACAACTGTGCAGGCCCTGTGTCTATACCTCTGGCACGTCTTTGTAACAGGGTGTCTAGCAAAATATTATCTTGAAATTCCCTGACTTTTCCAGGTTTTCCCTGACAATTTCAGGTGAAATTCCCTGACCACTTTAAAGGCGTCCGCGCCCGCACAGGTGTGGGCCAGAAAGCATGAAGTAAGGTACCGCGCCTTCAACAGTGCCATTGGTAGTGTCGTCCCAATATTCGACAAGCACATCCATCTGTTGCTTCTGAGTCACTTTGTTGAGAGACTCGTCAAACGAAACAACTACGAAATGCACACTGGCGAGGTTTGATAGCAGCTTACTCTGAAAGTAGGGCACAATACCATGGCAGACGGTATATCCTATTTTGTCCTTCGCTAACTGAAGTTTTGCAGCGACTTCCCACGCGGGAAACATGAGAAGGACGACTGAGGCCGATGCTGCTGTAGAACAAAGGGATCCGTGAATCGCTATCGAGTTTAAGCACAAAATTATTTCGGCCTTTGTCACAGCGCTCTTTAGTAGAAAGCCGCTCATCAACGTCTTCGCACTTCTTGTGGTGGCTGCAGACTCCTCAGGGGCACATGTGCGGTCTCCGCTACATCCGGCCGAAACATTCGTTGCTGCCGTAAAAAATGACAGAAGTCCAGATTGGGAAAGGATTGACTGCAACTTCAAAGCAGCAAGGTGCTTTTTGCTCGACGCGTGACTGGAAACTGCCGTGTTTCCCATGTTGCTCAAAGAAAACATTTTGCGGCACATTGAGCACTGAGCACTGTGAGGATCACTTTGCAAGGGCTTAATCCAACTTGCATATTCCGATATATTCGGATTCGTCCAGTCCAGATAACAAGCACTTTCTTGCCGCCGACATCATCAACGAAGAGGCCACTTCCGGAAACACGACGCTCAGCGACACACGTCAATAACCGAATGTATGGCCACATGGCCGCCAGATGCGCACCACTGTGATGCGCATTTTCGGATACTTTCGGATCGGATTGGATTGAATTGCGGTCTGCGGCTTTCTAATTTGTTACTAAATCTAGTGGCTTTAACTGGAGCTAGCCTAGTGTCGTGCCCTTAATCCAATCCAATCAAATGCATGGCTTGGACTGAATTTGTCGGCTGTTCCCTGTGCATCGGGTAGCACGCACTACATCGGGTGAGCAGAGCCCGCGTTCCACTCTAAGCAGTATTGCCTATTTTTCTGCGCCCCAGTCGTCGAGCCTTTGCTCAGGGAAGTCGATGGCGTTTCCGGCTCATTTTCCCTGACTGGGCTCGCTTTTTCACAATTTCCCTGACAATTCCCTGATTTTTCCCGGACAATTAAAATTTCCCTGACGATTCCCGGTTTTCCCGGTCGCTAGACACCCTGTTGTAATTACTATCCGAAGGAGCGTAGTACCAGGAAAACACAAAGTTGCAATCAGCTCTTTTCGCTGCTTTCTTGCCGTCAATTTTAAAAAGAACAGATTATAATAGATTCCATCCCCTAAACGTGCAGGCGACGACTGCTACGGCTTGGAGTCATGGTTCATCACCCCTGTCCCTGGGATCCACGTGACCTCCATTGCTTGCTGCCGGTCTAGTAAGGCACATTCCTCGGTCAGGTCCGTTGTGGAGCGCAGCAGTGGGCTGTTGAAAAACAGATTCTCGTGTCTGCAAAGGCACCGGACTCTGCATTACCATCCATCAATAGTCACCACCACCATTATAACGACACGTGCAGTGCTGGACAACGCCTGCCTTGTATTGAGTGAGCCAAAACCGGAGTCAGGTTCCGACCCTGAAAAGCGAGAGTTGGAGTCTGAGCCGAGCTCGGAGGGGTCAGCGTCTGATGGCGAGAGGCTGGCTCCTGCCAACCTTCCGGTCGGCCTCTCGGACAGGGCTTTGAGGCAACGCCTTGTCGCCCGGTTCGAGACCTGCTGCAGCCGTGCCCCTGCGCAGCGCCACACACGCCAGGATTGCAGTCCCACCCATGAGGGACGCCGCCGGCATCAAGGAGTCTGTCGCCACGACGGTGGTCTTGCCCCAAAGGACGCCGCCGGGGAGCCACTACTGCCCTCGCCACGGTGATGCCCAGCACGGATGCCGCCGGCGACGGGGAGCCACTCACCACCACGACTGCGGTCCCGACCACCAAGGACCCATCTGTTTCCTTGCCGTCAGTGAAGCCCTCCCCGTGAAAGCCGTCAAGTGCACACTTCGCTCGCTGCTCCACAATCATGGCCGTCCATAATCTAGGCAGTCTCTTCAGCTCCAACACCTTGCACAGTTCATCGCACAGCCACCATGGCTAGGGCCAGCTTGAACTTGAGAGAAAAACATATCGCTGGACTACCAACTATGGTTTAATACTTCTTCCTCTTCATGTGCCTCAGCTATCTGTTTCTTTTTGTTCTTTATTCTGAGAGCTGTAGATACAATTTAGTTTGAAACGACCTGCATTTGAGCGGGACGTAAAACATTCCAAACACTATTGCTTTTCTTGTTGAGTTTAATGGAAGGCACACTGACGCATGCTACTTTGTTTCCTTCGATGGCCATTGTTTTAAATGTTTTTGCATTTCTTGTGCATACAGGCTTTTGTTTCTTGCAAGAATGGTGATGCTGCTGAACACAACACTGCATTTACAGGTGCGGCAATGACCTGCTGTAGTTACCTTGACAGATGCTGCATGCTCTCTTGTCGTATCATTTACGCACCTACCAGTTTGACCGATGGGACATTTGCCACTTGATGGGGGAATGTAGTAAACAACCCCTATGTAACACGGAGCATATTGTGTCTTGTAAGAAATGTTGCACATTTTTTTCTGGTTGAAGTTGCAATTTACTTTGTCTTGTTAGGGTACACTGTGTAGTGGGCGAGGAAGTCGTTTGAATTGTGAAAGAGGTCTGGGACATGTATATAAGGCGATGGTTGTTCCATAAATTTCAAGCTGTGTTAGAAACTTCATTGTTCTGTCCGGTTTTTTTTTTTTTTTATTGTTCCTACGTCTCAGGGTTGCTATGGATGTCATTCACCAGCTCACCTGCGTTTTATACCTTTGTTCATATAATACGCCGAGTTTAAAGCAGAGCACACAACCTTATTGCCCTGCCTCGCAGCTACTTCCTTTTAATTTAGGGGTTATGCCATGAATGTAGGGTACTACAATTTTTTGCTTAGTTCTTGTCTTCTCTTTTCCATATCTGTGTCAGCTAATTTGTGTTACAGTTTGGTACAGATGTTTTCAGGTGCAGCATACTAGGAAACCAATCGGATAGCCAGAATCACATAGGCAGGAAAATTGCTTTTCAAAAACTTTGCCCATTATTCTGGTGACAATATTTCTTTAAGGCCGATAAAAGAGCAATGTAGGAAACACTGTGTTTTATAGTTTTGGATTGTTCAGATGCAAACAAAACAAATCCTTTGCACGACCTTGGTTCATACTTCCAACATATGTTTATATCTTTAAATTCAGGTGTGAGGTCGAGGAACATGATGGACCTGTTCACAGGTATTTCATGTGCTGTGTTTAGAGACGGACGCTACTGCCCCCGGATATGTGTCGAGTGCATGGCGGTGATATCGATAGCCTTTCCATTTTATGAGCAGAAGGCATGAAATGCGTGGGATAATGACAGAGAAGGCTTGCGGGTTGCCAAACCGACAAAGGTCACCTGGCTTTCCCCTGCAAAGAGCCGAGAAATACTTTAGACCATCTGTAGACCTGTAAAGACCTATTTCTTAGTGTTGATTAAACCAGGGATATTGCCATTTTGGGTATTGTTTCATATCCCTTGTGGTTTTAAACATCCCATTATTACCTTCTGTATTATGACTACATCACTCAGGTGTGCCTCTTGATGTTAGTATCGGGATTTGTGTCAGGATCTCTCAAGGCATTTCAGGTTTCTCTCTCCCCCTCACTTTTTGTCACGGTGCCTATTTAAGCACTTTTTGGAAAATAAAAATTTCAGCTGTGTTTGAGACCTTTCGGTGTATGTGTCCTTTTTTACGTGGAGTATCAGGGTTTATGTTATGTTGCACAGCTAGTTTATTTTTGAAAGGGCTTTATTTTTAGAATGCAAAACCGTAACTTGAAAACGTAAAATGATATGAAAACAGGTTTTGCAATATTTCATTCTCGAAAGTAAAAATGAACACACTAGCATAGCACAACGTAAACACTTGGAGATTCTTAAATCACATGTTATGTCAAACATTGATCTCTTTTTTGCACACGTTTTGCAGCACACTACCTCTAGGTTGTATTTCGTAACATATCTACTAAGATACACGAAGGTATGGTGTACTAATAACGAAGGCCTGCAATATTCGAGACAAGATTAAATGCAGCTAGACAATATTATACTGTAAGCGACCTATTTTTCGCGATTTAGGTTAAAGCTGAAGTTTTGGAATAATTCGCGGGTTCTAATTTTCGCGACGCGGTGGGATCTCTAGGCTAACGGTGGCCGCCACGCCATCTGGCGAGCAGAAACAAAAATGGGCCACGCATCGACAGCCACTGCGGGGGCAGTTTGACAACTGAAGGGATCTAGAAACGTTGGTCGTGCGTATAGTGTTTCGAATCAAATATACTCCGTTTCACCTTATGTTGTACTGCAGCAAAGGCTCGAAGCGCGAGCTCATAGCGTTGGCAGTTGCCCTTGGTGCACGAGAGCTTGTGCCGCCGAGATGTGCCCTAGAGCAAGGAGCTCGCGCTTGTAGCCTTTCCTGCGGTACAACACAAGGTGAAACAGAGTATAGACCTTTCCAAAAAAGAGCGTGTGGCCGGTGTCATTTTGAGTGTTTGTGCGTATGGCGCGTGCTTTACTCGCTTTCCGAAGCGACGAACACGCACGTGCTGGGCTGTGAAGATCGCACGCTGGAGCTGATTTTGTAAACATTGGAAAGGTCTATAGTGCTGCATCACTCATAGTATGGTGCCTGGAACGCGTCTCCGACTGGTGTGTTTAGCGTCCTATCCTGCCCATCCATCAAAAGTGGTCCCGAAGTGTCAACAAATGACGTCACAGAAGCCGGAGTGTCATGCTGTCGGATGTCGCGATCTTGGCGGTTGGTCGTAGAAAAGCTGGCGAAAAGCACGTGCGAACGCAAGTGTCGCTGTCGTCATGGCGTCCCAACTTCTGGTTGCTGAAGCTTCAGTGGACTGTCACACCAGAGAGCGACCTACAGCAGCACAGGCGTCTGCTAGATACACCGCCGCTGCTGCTGGAACACCGCCAGGATCGCGAGCGGCGACAGCAGGCGGAAATCGAGGGACTACTTTTTTGGTGGCGGTAAACCACACCGTGCGGTAAACACCAGCGTTGCCATCTGGTGAAGTTCGCCACCAGATTTCGAAAATCTGGTGAAATTTTAGAGCTCCAGGTGTCCAGATCAGCGAACCCTACACCAGATAAAATCTGGTGATTTCTGTGGAAAAACGTCTTGGGCAAATCCACTCCATGCCGAAATCACCTGCCGGCGCTGCTGATCCGAAAGTTTAGCACTAGGTGACGCCAGCGGCCGCCTGATCGTAAGAGTTGCGCCATATTTGTGTTTATACATCCACCATCTACTTGCCTTGTTGCTGCTGCACTGCTGCAGCTACATCCGCTAGGTTTTATTCGTGCTGCGATTCTGTACCCACGTGGTTCCGTATCCGCGGCATCCGCGGTTTTGCCATCGTTCCGCTGGCTTTTCCGGTATAGTGGTATCGTGCTCCGGATTGCAGGTGTAATTAACAACGTTTAGCCTCCGTGAAACCGGTGACCTTATGATCTACACGGAACTTCGGAGGCAAATCGCATCGCAATTTGGTAAGTTATCAAGCTATTTTTTCAGCGATAGTTTTAGTCGAACCAAATGAGAACGTTGTCGGTTGTCCTGTGTCTTTTTGTTTGGATTTCAATACGCAAGGTTTGTCTAGATTGCCCTCAATGCCCTGGTTCTTTTTTCAGGCTCAACCGCTTCACACTGTAGCTATGAGCAACCAAAGCAAGTTTCAAAAGGATTTGACGATTTCCGACGAAGATGGTGATCCAGAACGTGCCAAGACAGTGAAAAGAGCCCGAAAGTCCTACGACGACAACAGGAAGTACCTCGAATCCTGGGAAAAAGAATTTACATGGTTGACCGGTGTGACGTCACAGGGTACGAAGCTTCCGTTCTGCAAGTTATGCCGAAAATCACTGCAACCACACCGCGGGACACTGGCCAAACATGCACAGGGAGCTCAGCACAAAGTTTTCAAGTCTGCATCAGTGTCTAAGACGCTGAATTTCCCAAAGAAGAAGCCAGGCCTGTCAGATGATCTGAAACGTGTAGAGTTAGAGTTAGCTCTCGCAACATGCTTCCACTGCCCTACCTTGGCAATTGACCATCTAGGGGAAGTGATAAAAAAGAATGGTAAAGGCAGCACTCTTGAACACCTGCGTCTTCATCGAACCAAGTGCACTGCTTTGATCAACTCTGTCTTGTCCCCCTCTCTTCGAGACGAAGTGATGACTGACATCAAAGGCAAGAAGTTCTCTCGGATGCTGGATGAGACCACGGACGTAACAGTTGAGAAGTTGCTTGCAATATGCACTCGGTATTTCAGCGAGAAATCTGGCGAAGTTGTAACTCCCTTCTTAGGGCTTTATCCAGTCGTTCATGCTACTGGTGAGGCACTTTTCCAGATTGTCAGGGGTTGCCTTTTTGAGTATGGGATGTGCCTTTCGGATTGTGTTGGCATTGCCTGTGACTGAGCTGCTGTAATGGTTGGCGAACACAACAGCGTGTGGTCACGAATCAAGGAAGAGTCCCCTAATTGCATCCTGAACAAGTGTGTCTGCCATTCCTTGGCCCTCTGTGTGCAAAAGGCCTTCGAAACCTTCCCTTCTAGTCTAGGCTACCTGCTGACTGAAATCCCAGGATGGTTTTCAAACAGTACACTCCGCCGCCATGCTTACAAGGAACTTTTTGAAGACCTGAAAGAACAAGAAGTGGAAGCAGAAAGTGCCAAGAAGAATTGCCACATGCCATTTTTGAAGTTGTCTGGCACACGATGGCTTGTTCGAGGGCGTGTCATCAAGAGATTTCTTGAGCATTGGAACGAGCTGAAGGCTCACTTTAAGTTAGCCATGCAAGAAGGATCTCAAGAAGTGAGGTACAAGGCTCTATTGATCCATGACATGGTCCATGATGACGTGAATTACCTTTATTTCGTATTTCTGTCTCCCGTCGTCCTTGAATTTGAGAAGATCAATGCCTTCTTCCAGTCAGTGAACATTGATCCAGACAAGATGTTCAAGGAGCTCGACGTGCTTCACCGAGCGCTGAAGTCAAGAATCTTCAACAGGCAAGGGCATAGGCTTTCCTTGGGAATGACAGACTTTGGAGCTCAGTTTACCAGTGAACTACTTTGTTGCTGCAAGCACCAGGAGTCCAACCTCAGTGAAGCTGCCGTGCAAGGGCTCAAGCAACGCTGCCAAGATTTTCTCAGTGACTTGCTAAAAGAAGTGGAAAAGTGCCTTCCTGCCAATCAAGCAATTTTTCAAGGCATCAGTGGACTTCACCCTTCGAAAGTCCTGTCCCAAACTGCACGCCTTTCTGTTTTGCAACTTCCACTTCACCACCTGATTGAAGAAAGCTTAGATGTTATTGAAATGCAGCACAGAAAAATTGTCATGCATCTATGGAGTGAGGAGACCGTATTCAACGGCAAAGTTCCAGAGGATTCTGCAACATTCTGGGCTGGAATTTTTAAGTACCAAAACGGCATGGGTCAAAAACCCTACAAGGAACTGGCACTGTACGCACTGGCCCGTCTTTCGTGCCCAGTGTCAAATGCGGTAGTGGAGCGGGTCTTCAGTCAGGTCACGTGTGTGAAGACGAAGTACAGGAACAAGATGTCACTGAAAACTTTGGACGCCATTGTACGAATTCGCACAACATTGGCCCCCAGGGAGGTGTGCTGCGTGAAATTCACTATTACTGACGATATGCTACGCAGGTTCCAGTCAAACATCTATGATGCTCAAACTGACGATTAGAGGGCGAACGACATGTCTTTGTATTATTAATAATATATGTTTCTGACGAGTGCTGGTCATTTTTAGGATTTTTTGGCTATTTTAGTTTTTGTTGAAATCTGGGGAAATTTTTGCGAGTTTCTGGTGTCGCGGCCACTTTTCAATCTGGCAACACTGGTAAACACACCAGTGTTGCCGTGTCGACGTGAACAAGGCATACGACACCGTCGACCATTCGAAACTGTGGAGGCAACTGGCGGGCCTGGGACTCGGCTTCAGTGCTCACAAGTCAGGGCTGATGGTCTTTGGGGGAACGGAGGGAGAAGAGGCCGCCAGCCTGTTCATCCAGGGCAACCCGGTGGAGTGGTGACCAATACAAGTACCTGGGCGTACACCTGCAGAAGGACGCAATTACCTGCAGGAACAGGAGACGAAGCTCAAGGCCCGTTCACACTCTTGCGACCGAGTACGACAGAGAGACGAGATCTCTTAAAACTTCTTAAATTTTTTTAGAACGAGGGAACATACTGGCATTGTGGCCCATCTATGCGGTGACCCTGGAACTGCATTTCACAAGAGCGAAGGTTTTGCGGGATTCCGAGGTCAAATGTGCGTAATACCCATAGAAAGGCTCGTTTATAACATTGACAAAGGTTTTCGAGCCAAGAAAGAAAGAATAATGCGCGAGAGAAATAAAAAATATGCCGGACTGCCGAGTTTACACTGCTTCCCAATAGATGGCGCCAGTGTGTCCTCTGGTTTAAGAAGTTTTAAGGAACCCAGGTTTAAGAGGTCGCAAGAGTGTGAACGGGCCTTCAAAGCTAAGAGCAGAAGGAACAAGGGCATAGCAACTGCCAGAGCCCTCTGGGGATACAACCGCTACGAGGTCACCCGTGCGGTCTGGAAGATGGTGGCAGTGCCGGGGCTCACGTTCGGCAACGAGGTGTTGTGCCTGTCATCAGGCACCCGGCAATACCTCGAGGTGCGCCAGCGGGAGGTTGGAAGGGCGGCACTGGGTGTGAGCCGAACGGCGCCAAACGAGGCCGTCCAAGGAGACATGGGCTGGTCTAGTTTCGAAGCCAGGGAGGCCCGAGCAAAGCTGGACTTCGAGCGGCGCCTAGCCGGATGTGTGAGGAGCGCTGGACCAGACAGGCCTTCAAGTACGTCCATCTTCGGAGCTCCCAAACCCGGTGGGTGCGACGGACACGTCAGCTGGCGCAGCGGTACGATGTCGACGGCCCACTACTCTACCCGACCGCGGAACAGCCGGAGCAGCAGAACATCCGCGCAAGGGTGAGCGAGAGCGAGACGCGGCGGTGGGCGGAGGCGGCACGTCGAAAACCCTCGCTGGCCCTGTACGCCAGGGAGAAGCAGGAGGTGCGGAAGCTGAACTTCATGGATAATAGCCAGGGCAGCGCGATGCTCGCTGCCGCCCGAGGCGGCATGCTGCGAACCCGAGTGCTCCAGGCCAAGTACTCAGACGCCGACGTAGGGTGTACCATGTGCGCGCAGGGCGCCGACGAAACTGCGGAGCACATCATCCTGGAGTGCACGGGGCTCGAGCCGGAGGCACAGTGTGGGGTCGAGTTAGCGGTGGCACTGGGTTTTAGGGAGAGCGACGAACGAGCCGACGAACCTCCACCGGTGGAGAACACGAAGAGGTTGCAGTGTTGGTGGAGGAGAAGGCGCCAGGAAACAACTGTGGCTACGCTAGCCGCTAGCCAGGCTTGATCCAGCTTCGCTAGGATCCCCCGTTAAAAAGGGGTTAGCCGCAAATCCAAATCCAAATCCAAATCGGAGACGCGTTCCACGCACCAAGGAAAATTCACGATATACCGGTTCTTTTTACAGTGTTGAAGCTAGAAATGGCACTACGCAACTCGATTCTAATTTCCAAGCGATATTCGCGCTCCCTTAAAAGCAAAAATAAGCAATAAAATCACAACAACAAAAAGGAAAGCGGACAGTTTTTAACTTGTACGCAAACGCGAATGAAAACTGCCGCCAGCGCATGACCAAGGGCACAAGTCGAGAGCGCATTACAAGAAACGATCGCATTACAAGAAACGATGGCTAAAATTACTTACGTGGCTTGAGGAACGCGCCAACATCGACCACGGCGACAGGCACTTGGCAGGAATGCATTTTGCGCGACAAGAAATGCGAGAAATGCGTATCAGTCAGATGTAAGAAGGCTCCGGTTGTGATGCGTCGTTGCCATCGTTGCCGTTGGTGCAGGCGGGACGCCTTTTTTGGAGGTCGATACGGGGCAGTGACGTCCACTGTGGTGACGTCCGTGACGTCACTGCCGGAAACGTAAAAACAAGCAAAAAAAAGTTTTTTTTTGTCCTTTTCTTTTTACGTTTTGCGGAGAGCTTGTTGCAGGTTGTGTCTAGTGTTGGGGCGGAGAAGAACAGGTCTATAGACCTTTGTCCGGAAGTGCTCTTCCGGAAGTGAACAATAATCTCGAACCCAGGCCCCAGGCGCTCACGGGAGGGGGGGGGGCTGCGTTGGCCTGCGCCGCTGCTACCCGCCGAAGGCTTCTTCGCTGGTGTGCCGACTGCCGTTTCGCCGGCATCGGTCCTGTTTACCGCGGTATGTGGGTATAGTGCCCGTAATGTGAGAGCCGTTTGTCCATACGCCACTTTGCCGCTGTTGGTTTCCATCAAGCCGAGCCAGAAAACATCTTGCGACGAGTTGACCGCGCCGCGAGTGACGAAGAAAAAGCAAACATGGCGACGGTTTCTACGATTGCTTTGGTGGCTCCGGTGTTGCGTGTCTTCAACGTCCTCGTGAGAAGATTCTCCTGCCCTTCGAAGTTATTGCAAGCACCACGAGTGGCACGAAAGCTGTGGAATCATCGTCTCAACTACAAATAAGCAGGCCTTCACGAGCAACGACGATGCCGAGCAGGCGCTCGGCACCGTTGTGTTGTCAGATGTTCTACAACGCCGAGGTATTTTATTTATGATTTGGAATGGCTTCAAGAGTGGCAAATTAATCTATTTCGCGGATTGTTAGCGCCGAGGCGAGTGCCCTCCGTTGCAGTGCCGTTGTCGCGTAAAGTGCAGAGAAAACCGGGTGGCGATGGCGGCGGTGCTCTTTGATCGCTTTGATCTTGCGCCGTCGGGTTCATGGAGTCCGGAGTAAACGTACGTACGTGCGTCTGCTGAATCGGTGTTTTGGACTGCCTCAAAACACTTTCTCACACGCATTTTCCTTGTGAAGCTTAGTAGCTCATTACACCTCGTCGTCGACTGCGCTCATTTGACTACGACGCACGAGCCTGCGTGATGTGAATTTCACTGCCTAGGATCTTTGGTGTGCTGTAACGAGGGCTAATAAAATATCACCGCGAACTTCTGAACAAACGAGTGGAAGTTTCGTCTGTTATTATAACTGATCGCCTGTCACAATATTAGGGTTCCTAAACTCCGCCCCCACAGGCACCCTGCTTCGTTGCCCGATAGTAAGTGTCTCCTGGTACCTCGTACAATTCCAGCTCCCACTTCAAGTAAGTACCATCCGTTAGAACTGGCAATTAATAGTTTCGAACCCAGAAGCTCGCAGCGTGTGTGTGTGTGTGTGTGTGTGGGGGGGGGGGGGGGGGCGATAGACTGCGACCTTTCCCAGTACTAGCACTGTCTAGCAGTACTGGCACGTTGCCGGCGTCGGTCTTGTTAACGCCGTGTAATGTATCAGAGCAATTCGTCCGGACGGCACTGTGCCGTTGGTTGTACGAACAACCAGAGGAAACGCAGGGTTCTTTTGGACACCCACTGCCCGTCACACAATTGCCTAAGAAGCGAGTGCGGATGCGACGTCTACGGCTTCCACAAGTTTCCGTCACATGCAGGTTCTCGGCAAGAATGTACTTACAGCCGCACTCAGAAGAAAAAACTTCACTCCGAGCAAGAACTCAAGAGTGAGTGCCAGTGTAGCAACAATTTTTTTTCTATGCGTACGTTTGGCGTGCGTGATGGATACAACAGAGGTGGTCACTTCTCCGTGATCAGTCGGCAGGTCGTTTACGTCGTGTACTATCGTGGACACTGTTAGCTATAACACGGCAGCAGCGGCCGACCCGTACCCCCAGCGCCGCATAGCTGGCGCCGTCCGAAACCCCGCGCAAACGCCGGATGGCGGACTCGCTCTTCCCGTATGCGAGCACACCCTCGCTTTGTCGTCTGCTAGGCACAGAGCAGGCGATGCCACAGAGCTGCTCGTCTGGTACCTTTCCCACAGCGAATTGGTTTCAAACTCATTTTCAACCGGAGATTTTTATTGGGGCAAATTGCAGAGTCATTGGGGCATTAAACCTGTCTAATCTTTTTTTTTTTTTTTTGCATTTTCAGAAACAGGCGTGCGCAAATCATCTTTAACAAAAAGCGTTCGCAAACCAGTATGAGCGCTGCAGGTGTGGTACAGAACCTTAAGTCTGAGCGCAGCGTACGGTACAAAACGACAGAGCCAATCAAATAGCGGCAAAGGTGCAACGTCACAGAGTGCATCACCGGGGGACCCAATAAGGTGCAAAAAGTGCTTTTGTCGCTGCTTGGTTGGCCCTATCGTCTCGTAGCGTTCGCTGCGCTTAGACCTTAAATGAAGCAGAGTATAACTGCAAGTTTTTCCCATAAAAAATGTAATCTACCGTGGTATTACATTTAGTGGCGATGATTATCCTTAGCCAGCGGTGTCAGGGAATGAATCGTGGGCACCTCTTACGCGGTGGTTCGCTGAACCGTGTTCAGCAAAAATTGGCGAGCGCTGTGGCGTCGTCTGCTCTGTGCCTAGCAGACGACAAAACGAGGGTGTGCTCGCAGGCGGAAAGAGCGAGTCCGCCACACGGCGCATGCGCGGAGTTTCGGACGGCGCCTGCTATGAGGCGCTGGGGGTACGGAGCGGCTAGGAGCGGCCGCCGCTGCCGTGTTATAGCTAACAGTGTCCACGATAGTACGTACGCTAGCTACGAATGGTACCTTCGTTTCGGTTTCGGTATCAATGAAACGCGGATGTCAAGGGTCAGCAGACACCGAGAACATCAAAGACAAGAAAGGTTTTCCCTTGTTTTCTTGATCGAGATGGGTTCTCGAATGTTCACGACATCTTCCCTGTTGAAGAACGGGCCGCGGAGGCTTCTGGTGAAGGCATCTTTCACGATGTGTCGGTGCATTCGGACAGCCTGCCGCATCCAGCTCCGCAAAGCAACGCCGCCAACGCAGCCCCCCCCTCCTGCCTGCCAGTTCTTTCGCGTGGTGGCGCGCGTAACGAATACGTTGCCTCAGTTACTTGGTCGCGACAAACAACGGACATTAATTTTTCTACGTGCTATTCTCGCGGGTCCCGATTTCAAGCAGCAAGAAGAAAGAAGGAAGTACTCGAAACCGGTCACGACGAACATCAACGCTGGATCCACAAGCACCCGGAAAAGGTACTACGGCTACGATGCCACCGACCGAACGAGCTCGAGGCCTAGCAGCAGGCACTCCGACTCGTCCCGGCGTTGCTCCGACGGTCCTTGGCCAAGACCGTCTGCCCACGACCGACCGGCTGGCTTTCTGAATGGAATAGGCGTTCGCGCGACCCTTGTGGACCCTTTCTGTATTCGATCGCTGACCTCAATTTTAGATTAAGGGGTCATTCTCTTCCCCTTGTCATCCCCTTTTTCGAGGCAGCGGTGACGAACGCTGTCGTCGATTCTATCTCCTTGTTTTGTGTGGTATGGAGCTCAAATAAACGCCGTATGGATTACTTTCGCAACACGGTATGTATACACTTTGTTATTATACTTCGTTTCAGCTTTGGTCCGAGCGCGGCCGATGTATTGAGCCGAAGGGCCAATCAAACAGCGAAGAGGCACAACGTCATGGCGTGCTCTCTGCAGTTGATAGGACCAGCGGTTATTCGCCGTCTCTCTGTGCGTGCTCCTACGCCGGCTAGTCCTATCAAGCGCAGAGAGCACGCCATGACGTTGCGCTTTTTGCGCTGTTTGATTGGCCCTTCGGTTCATACCATCGTCCGCGCTCGGACCGAAGGTGAAACGAAGTATAGTGGACCATCTTTATTCTGACAGGCTTGTCGCCGCGGAGGCGCGTTCACACTCACTTGTTTCCGATAGTACATTACTGTCGAGCTATAAAGCCCGGTTCACACAGTTGCGTTTGACTGCGTTGCGGCAGCGAGACACCAGGACATCCCTGCTGCTTATATCGCGTGCCAAGAAGATTCCTTGAATTGGATTCCACGCTTCATACGAAGCACAGATGTGCCGGTGACTCGCTTTCGGTTCTCGCCGCAACGCACTCAAACGCAAGTGTCTGAACCGGCATTTACAGTTCGTGGGAGCTACGCAATGCCGGTCCCACCTTTCTTTGCCGGTGTCACGTCAGTATCGACTGATACTCGTAAAAGATCGGTCCCGAAGCACCTCGATCAAACGTGCGCGTCCGCTCCGAGTGTGCACAGGTATTTACGTGGCTCTTGCTGACACTCTCTTAGTTGAAACGTGTCTTTTTTAACGTCGGGACGCTCCTGCATCTCCGAGGCCGCGGAAAACGCCGCGGCGATTTGTTTCCATCTACGTCGTTTTGCAAGCGACTGGCACGGGCCGTTTTTACCAACTATGACAGTTGTGTGTTGTGTTGACTTCGGAGGAACGAGCTGGAAGCATACACTGGAGGAGTACGCGAAGTGAAGAGGTGAAGATGTCAAAGTAACAAAATATAAATAGCTCTATTTTGACTAAAACCGGACATGACGTCACGGACGTCAAACTACTACTCTGCTACTTCGCTCTGCCCCGTATCGACCTCCAAAAAAGGCGTCCCGGTGCAGGCATGTCGATAGCTCGTTGGATGTTGATGACACCAACCGTATTAGGTGGCGGGCGGCAACTTTTGCCATCTAGCGGGCGCCTGTGACGCATATTCCGGAAGCGAGTTCGTTTCACGGCACTCGTGCCCACGCGTGCCCACTCACAGCTTGGAGCGGGTTCGTTTCGGCCGGCACTCCACGAGTGGCTTCACTCTCCGGGTTCGTTTCATCAGCGCCGACACCCCACGCGTGCATGCGGTGCACGCCCTCGCTGCACCGGGGATGCAATCCCGTCATGCCTCACTCCGGCGAGGAGCGGGAGCAGACGACGAGGGTTCGTCTGCTACGATGTGTCACGGAACCGAAAGGAAAAAAAAGTAGATTTTCTGATCGAAATCGCGTCCCGCGGGCAACGGAATCAAACGCGAGCTTGAATTGTGAGGGTCTGCTGTTTCATGAAGGAAGCAATTGACAAACCGTGCTTTATTTGCAGGTTTTAAGTCGATCTGTTGCCGTACAGACACCAGTGTGTAATGAAATGCTCAGAACAAACGCATCAGCGGCCCCGGAGTTGTTTTTCAGCATCCGTGTGCGGGTGAAAAATTGAACTTTTGTCGACAAAACTCCCTCAGCAGAAACCTCTGACTGCCCAATAAGCATCAGAGAAAGCTAAACAGAGTGACTTTACCCGGGAAGGGGGGGGGGGGGGGGGGGGGGCACTCACTTGATCGAATGACATTTTAGCGAACGCCCACGTTTCACCGAATGACACTTTAGCGAATAGTCGGACGCCGCGAAGCGTTTTCGGGTGGGCCAAATGGGTTCATATTTTTGTAATGAGCCGCCACAGACTGTCGCCATCCGCTCAAATGTCGCTGTTCGCTAAAACGTCATTCGCTCATGTGATTACACGAGGCTTGGGCAACATAATCATGTGTAACATTTACCTACGTCAGCTAACTTGCCCCGTCGTATTTTGTTCGAGAAAGCTCTCGTTCTCGACGCCCTCACCAAGGCTATTTGATCCACCTGTAATGGCGACAGAAATCGAAAGTCCCACGAAAAGTTTTGCTGGATATTCCAACAGAGTAGCTTTAAGTCGTACCCTTTCAGGGGTTCACGCATAATACCATGCTCGAACGGATCAAGCTTCTGCTCGGGCAGCATCATCAGTTTTGTTCAGTGTAAACGGTTATAAGAATTGAAAGATCGCAACCAGCTGCTCTGTAGACAGCTGGTTGCGGACATTTACGCCGTCTGTAACTATCTCTACGACAGCCGAGTTGCTTGAAGTCATCGCTGATATAAACTACAGGTTACAGCGAACAACGTTTGTAGATAAACGCTGGTAGCGACTGCACTCTCGCATTCCCACCAATCACTCCGAACAGAAAGGCGCTAGTTTCGGTTTGGGGTCGGTACCTTCTCTACAACATAGATGGCGGCAGCATCACTCTTCTGGAGACATGGGATGGGCGTCATTTGAGGTCAGGGAAGCTGCGAGCAAGATAAATTTGAGGATCGGTTGAGCAAATGGATAGGGAGCAATGGGCACGAAAGGTTTTCAGCTATTTATACATGAGGAGTACAGACACAAAGTGGAGACAGCGCACTAGGAAATTAAGAGGAAAGTTTTTAGGCTATAGTGGGGTTACGGAAGAGCAGGTCTCAGTTAAGAAGAAAGTTAATCCACGATTTGCAAAATAGTGCGCGCCACCTATCGCGCAACGCCGGAAACAAGGGTGCGAGGCTGGAGGGTGGTTGGAAAACAACTAGGCTTCGTGTATAGTTTTGGTTTGCCTTGAAACACGTGGGCGTAAAGCTCGTGCACGCAAGCTGTCCGTCCGTGCAGCCTCTTCTCCCTTTCCGGGTGCTGCAAAATCGACGTACCCGCGACAAAATGCGCGCTGCAGATCCGGCAGTGCTCGATCGGCTTGCATGGTGAGCGTGAGCCGTCCGTGTTTCTTCTCCTCACGGCAGCTATCCAAGCTTCTCTTTTCGCGGGATACGGCCTGGCCGACAGAAATCTAAAAAAGACTCGGCGTTCTCTTTGCCGTAGAAGTAATTCATGCAACCAAGCGCAACACAGTGGGCCGGCATGACGACAAACAAAGCGACTCGCGAACTCTCGCCCGGCCGTACTCGCTTCCGCGCCTCTGTCGCAGCCTAGGAATAGCCGGCACGCCCGTTTGTTTTCCAACCAAACACGCTGCTCGCGCATGCCCAGCAGCTTTTTTGCAAATCGTGGATTGGCCACAGAAAGAGATCGGTGGCTAGAGGGAATGCAGACAAAGAAGGCTGTGGAAAGCTATAGATTAAACAAAACAGTTATTGCCAAAGAAAGCATTTATGACAATTCTAGGGGAAGCTCATTCTTGTTTGAGACAAGGACAGGTGTTTTGCGAACCACAACATATAGCGAAGTACCAGGAAATGGATACAGTGTGCGCCGCTTGTGGAGAGGAGGACGAGACGGCTGAGCACTTGATACTCTACTGTAAAAGGCTTCACCCTATGCCTACCGAAGACAACATGGATTTAATAAAGTCATTGGGTTTTAGAGACAGCGAAGAAAAAGTGGATTTCAAGACAGTCGAGATTACCAAACAAAGATTAAGTGAATAGTGGCAGAAAGCGAGAGAAAACTAGGTATTTTCTTATTAACTGATGGCAAGGGGGTTTTAAGCCTCACTTTCTTTTCAGTGCGGAGTGAATATAGTTTTCACATTTAAATATTCTAAGCTCAAATGGTAAGACAAAAATGCTAGGTGGCGTAAGCTACCGCCCGATTCAAAGGGCTTAGCCGGATTCATTTATCCATCCATCCATGCACTCGGTGGCAGGTAGGAACGTTTATTTCACTTTTTTTTTGCATTAAGAAATGCTGCGGTGAAAGGTGCACTCGGTGTGTTTGGCGGGTTCGTTTGAGTTCAATTCTCTGTGCAACACTCTGCGAGTGCGATGCATTCTGGAAGAGAACTCGAACGGTGCCAGTGCGTGTGAAACGAACTCGCTATTAGAGTGGCGATCTGTGCGAGTTGGTTCACGTTGAAGCAAACGATCAAACAGTGCACGAAACAACAAAGACGGGAGAGAAATACACCGGACGAGCACTGCACTGACAACTGAACGTTTATTGAAAAACACACAACGAAGTAAACGAGTAAACTGTGATGATGATGCTAGCGGCGCCGTGCATCCGTGGCGCGAAATAAAGACAAGAAGTGTCTGGCATCTCGAGCTGCCTGCACACGCACGCTGAGAACGATGGTGTTCATTCCTTCCTGCCCCCGATTTACTCGGGAAAGCTTATAACAAATTGGCGACGAGGGTAAAACCTGTATTATCTCCTTACGGCAAGTATTAGCCGTGTTCAGCTCCACCATGCCGAAGTACGGGACCCTGGAAGTCTTCGACGGGGAACCAGCGGACTGGTTAGAGTACATGGAACGCACCGCGCTGTTCTTAAAGGCCAACAAAATTCCTACTGCAAAAAGAAGGTCAGTTTTTCTGACGTCCTGTGGTGCTAAAACGTACTCCATTCTGCGGAGCATTCTGACCACCAAGGCTCCTAACGAAGTGAGCATAGAGGAGATTTTTGGCGCTCTCAGCTACCACTTCACCCCAAAACCCTCTGTGGTAGTCACCCGTTGCAAGTTCAACAGCCGATGTCGACACACGGGAGAATCTGTGAGCGACTATGTTGCCGCACTCAAGAAACTAACCGAGCACTGCGAGTACGGAACATTCCTGAATGACATGCTTCGCGACAGACTTGTCTGCGGCATCAATGACTCCACAATGCAGACACGGTTGCTTGAAGAGCCCAATCTCACGTTCGAGTCCGCGATCCAGCTTCTACTAGCGATGGAAACTGCGAAGAACGATTCAAACTTGCTAATGAAACAAGGAAAATGTCAAGTGGCGTCCGAAGCTATCAACGTGGCCAAAGAAGCTTCATCGAAGAGCATCACTTGCTATCGTTGTGGAGGGCCTCATTATGCGTCTGTGTGCAAGCACTCGAAAACAAAGTGCAACGCATGCCACAAGACGGGACGCCTTGCCAGTGTGTGCAAATCAAAGAAGCAGCAAGGCCAATCCAACAATTCCGGACAGAAGAAAAACGCTCACAAGCGTCCTGTCTATGCTGTTGACAATTCCGAACAGTCGTCCACGAGTCAGCCACCCGTGACGTACAACATGGGGTCACTGAAATCCTCCATATCTTCACCTCCATATGTTACTACTTTGGAAGTAGCGGGGAAACCACTTCGGCTAGAAGTGGACACCGGAGCCAGCGTCTCCATCATCGGACAAAGAACTTTCGTAGAAGAATTTTCAGAGCTTCAATGTGAACCTTCGGATGTCATCCTAAGAAGCTATCGCGGTGACCTTTCTAAGGTTCAGGGAAAGGTTGTCGTACCTGTTCGATTTCTAAACAAAGAAGCAACGCTTCCTTTGTATGTCGCACGTGATTAGACTCCTACACTCCTTGGAAGAGATTGGATCAACGCCCTTGGAATAAGTTTGGCCGATGTGAAAGAAGTTCCGCTGCATCCAGCATGGAAGCAATTCTGAAAAATCACAAGGAAGTTTTTTCCGACGGACTAGGTACGCTGAAAGGCGTGAAAGCTAAGATCACCATCCAAGAGGGAGCGCGGCCCTAGTTCTTCAAGCCTCGCACGATTCCGTTTGCGTTTACAGGACAAGGTTGCTCAAGAAATGCAACGACTTCAACGCGATGGAATTATCTGTCCTGTGAGAACATCCGAATGGGCAGCACCGATCGTGCCTGTTCTAAAGCGTGACGGCCGAGTGCGGATCTGCGGAGATTTCAAGGTTACTGTAAATCCTGCAACCATTCTCGAGAAGTACCCGGTACCCAGATTGGAAGATCTGTGGACCAAATTTTCAGGAGGAGTCAAGTTTACCAAACTGGACCTGAAGGACGCATACCAACAGGTGGAGCTCGAGCCTGAGAGTCAGAAGATTGTCACCATCAACACTCCAAAAGGACTTTTTCAATATACCAGACTACCATTTGGAGTATCCTCGGCTCCTGCAATCTTCCAGAGAGAAATGGAAAACCTACTCCAGGATATGCAACACGTCATCGTATACTTTGGCGATATTCTCGTGACTGGACTCAATGACAAAGACCACCTAAAAAATCTTGAACAAGTGCTACAGCGTCTAGAGGTCGCAGGTCTCAAGCTCAAGCTAGAAAAATGCACTTTTATGGCCCCTGAAGTGGAATACCTTGGGCATGTGATTGAAGCCGGAGGACTGAAGCCAACGCCACGCAAGGTAGAAGCTGTCCTAAATGCGCCTCGACCAGTTGACCTCAAGCAGCTTCAAAGCTACCTTGGGCTCGTCAACTATACCGGCGTTTCCTTCCCAACTTGTCCTCAGTACTTCAACCGTTGTACCACCTGCTCGCTGCGAATACATCATGGCGATGGGGGCAACGAGAGGAGAAGTCTTTTCACAAGAGCAAAGAGCTCTTGACATCTGCACCAGTACTTCAACACTTTGATCCTAACAAAGAGATCACCCTCAGCTGTGACGCATCTCCTTACGGACTCGGCGCTGTTCTCGTCCATCGAGATTCAAGGTGACAGGAACGACTGATAGCCTTCGCCTCGAGAAGCCTCCTACCAGCTGAGCAAAATTACAGTCAGCTTGATAAGGAAGCCTTGACACTCGTTTTCGGAGTGACGAAGTTTCATCAGTACCTTTGGGGTAACCAGTTTGAAGCCGTCACTGACCATAAACCTCTCCTTGGACTTCTGGGCCTTGACAAGGCCATTCCAGAGAGAGCATCACCTCGAGTCATACGTTGGGCAATTACACTAGCAGCGTACAAGTACAAGCTGGTCTACCGACCCGGCCCGAGCATAGGTAACGCCGATGCGTTGAGTCGCTTACCGTTACCAGTGGACAACTTCCAACTTCCGCGGCCAGCTGATGTACTCATGTTGGAAGCGGCGTACCCTGCTGTTCTCTCCGCCGCAGTCGTTGCACAGCATACCGCGACTGACCCAGTGTTGTCACGAGTGAGACAGGCACTGTGGTCCGGTAGCGATCTCGCAGGAGGACCACAGTGGTCGCCTTTTCGAACAAAGCTGACAGAACTCAGCGTCCAAGAAGACTGTTTACTGTGGGGATCAAGAGTGATCATCCCACTCAGGTTACAAGAGCAAGTACTTCAATTACTGCACGAAAGTCATCCAGGAGTGGAGAAGATGAAGTCCATTGCACGAAGTCACGTCTGGTGGGATGGGCTAGACCACAGTATCACGGCAAAGCTTCAAGATTGTCGTGAATGCCAAGAACATCACCGTTCCGATCGGAAAGTACAGTCAACTCCGTGGCCTTTTCCAGAACGGCCATGGTCCCGCTTACATGTTGACTTTGGTGGTCCATTCCAAGGACGTTATTTCGTGGTATTGGTCGACGCATACTCGAAGTGGGTTGAGGTCATACCGGTATCGTCACCCTCTGCTGATGCTACGATCAAATGCCTTCGGAACATCTTTTCGACACACGGTCTACCAGATATTGTCGTTTCGGATAACGGTGCGGCCTTCGTAAGCGACAAGTACAGCGAATTCCTAAGCCGCAATGGGATCCGACGTATGTTGATTCCCCCTTACCACCCAGCATCAAACGGAGCTGCGGAACGCGTCGTGCAGACCGTGAAAGGAATGCTGAAGAAAGCGTCATCTGGAGATTTTCAGACCAAGATTGACAGGATGCTTCTGACATACAAACTACAAAGCATTCACTAACAGGTCATAGTCCAGCTGAGCTGCTAATGGGCAGAAAGCTAAAGACAGCCCTAGACCTCCTACATCCGGACATGCGGAGTGAAGTACTCTGGAAGCAGCTGAAGCAAAAGTTACGCTGTGACCAAGGAGCACGCAAAGGCCCTCTACCTCAGCATGGTCAAACAGTGTTTGCCCGAAATTTCAGGTCAGGGCCTTCATGGCTTCCTGGGGTTGTTATACAACCATCGAGTTCATCATCTGTGCAAGTGGAACTGAGAGATGGGACTCGTTGGAACCGTCATGGTGACCATCTTTGAGAACATCGTCGTCCACCTGTGACACCCTACAGAGAGCACGGGGCAGCCGACTCCTCAGCTGAACGAGACAGGTCAATCGGATCTTCCGGGAACGAAGATCATCATGGACCAACAACAGTACACCCTGACAGAGGACCTCCTCGAACTGAGGAAGTTTCATGCCAGACGTTGCCAACCGTACAGACTCCGAGTAGTCCACAAAAGCTACGCTCTACGAGAGTAAAAAAGCCCGTAGATCGTTACAGGCCTTAGACTATAAGGAGTATTCACTGGGCGCCATATTTGTGGGTGATCTCTAGAGCGCATGCTCAAAACGAGCCCACATTAATAAGCTGCTAAGACCGGCAATCTTGAGGGTGCGGAATGCACGTTACAAAAAAACTGTGGAAGCTCGCCATCAGCACGCGCTCAGCAGTCGTGCACACAGCTATGGCCGCCAGTGAATACTTCCTATAGTGACCCGAACTTTGACGTCTAGGTTGTGAGACAGTATTGTTGTTCCTTTGTATAAAAAGGGGAGGAGTGTGATGATGATGCTAGCGGCGCCATGCATCCGTGGCGCGAGAATAAAGACAAGAAGTGTCTGGCATCTCGAGCTGCCTGCACACGCACGCTGAGAACGATGGTGTTCATTCCTTTCTGCCCCCGATTTACTCGGGAAAGCTTATAACATAAACCACCAAATCACCATCGTGTCAACAAATGTGTCAACACGTCTCCAAGGACCAAGTAAGCAATCTCTTCTTTAACAATAACAATAACAATAACAATAACAATACTTTTTAGTGAAAAACCCGAGACTGAGGTAATGACAGACGTCACCAAGGAAGAGAAGGAGAACAATGTTTAATATACACCTAGAGTTCCTGTATAGACGTTTCCACTGTTTACAAAAATCACAGTCCACACGTGTTAAATCACAGTCCAGAACGCGCACGTTCGTCGCTTCGGAAAGCGATCAAATCACGCGCCATACGCACGAACACTGAAAATGGAACCTGCCAAGTGTCCTTTTTTGGAAAGGTCTATAGACGATTGCAAGCAGGGCATCTGGCGGCCGCCATGCTCTTCCTCGTGTGAGCAAGCACGTGCAATTCCAGGCCTGCCAAGGCTTTCTTCACGTGCATGCTGCTCGTGCTTGCACGGATGGGGCACCAGCCGGGACGCCATGCTTGCAAACGTCTATAGGCTCCCTACGGGAGCCAGAGTTGCGCGTTCACGCATGGCATGTGGATCCAGCTCCTCACGTGACTGAATTCGGCGAATATCAGCGCCGCGCGTTCGAGGCGCGCGGCGGACTCAAAAGCCGGGGAACGTACGCCGGGGCGCGTGCAACGTCTACTTTGCTGCACGACACTTGATACGGCTTCTCACGTGATCGGATCTCGGCGAATAGCGGCGAGGGCGGCACGCGGCATGTGGAATCAAACGCGCAACTCTGGCTCCCGTAGGGAGCCTATACAGGAACTCTATATACACCAGCTCACTTGCGCCCTTACGTTCTGCTCAACAATACTTTATTTCAACTCAGGAGAGCTGGGGTGTGCTGGAAACCCGTACCGAGCGGCCCAGCACACCGACCTTAGCGTAGGAAAGGGGGCGGGGGAGGAAGGGGGAAGAAAAAAATGTAGGGGGGAGAGAGCAGCAGCTTCATAGAACTGTTCTCCACAGGTGGCGCGCTGCTTGGCAGCAAAGGTTGGTCGGTTGGTGGCGGAGGGTTGATTCCGGAGCGTGCTTGGGAGGGAGCGCCACATGCTGACCACGCGCGGAACGAAGGAGTTTTGGTGGCGCACTGTGCGGGCCAAGATGGGAGCCAGGTCGTTGGTCCGGGTGCGACGAATATACCCAGCCAGAGGGTGGGCGGCACCGAGTGGGCTGATGGCTGTCAGAAGCAGCCGGAGCGATGCAGCGTCGTACCTCTGCTCAAGGGGCTGCCAGCCGACGGCGCGAAGTTGATCCGCTGTGCGCTATAGTCACGGTAAGGGCGGTCAGGCCGGGACGATCTCCTGAGTACGGCAAAGGCTGCGTGTGAGGCGTGCAACACGGGAGGCCTGGTACGGCAACCACACAGGGGCACAGAAATCCAGCTGGGGAAGCACGAGTGATATATAAAAAGCGCACGCGGGGCGTCGGGTCCGGCGCCGAAAGTGGCGCGCTGCGGCAAAGCAAGCACACGACGCGCGCGGGCAATGGTGGCATCTGTGTGCACACTGAAGGTGAGCCGGTAGTGACCCCTAGGAGCTTTATCCACTTTATCTTTGCCACCTGCGTGAGCGAGTGCAAGTAGACAGAAATTTGGCGAACGCAGTTGTTTCCCACCCGTTTTTTTTTTTTTTTTTTTTTAATTTCATATGCCTCTAATAATTCCCCGGCTTTCTTATCAGCTCCTCTTCCAATGATCGTGATGTTGTTGAAAAGGGGATGACACAAACAACTGCTAAAACGGAGGTTCGGGCGAGTTGGTTGTTCATGACCGACAAGAACACAGCGCACCCTCAAAACAAGCACCCTAAAGTTTCATGCACACAAAAGAAAGAGCCACTTAAGCGGGTTTCACATGCAGCGATTTTGGCCCTAGAGCGGCGCGATTTTTGCCGTCGCGGCGCTCTGGCCAGCACCAGCGGTTAAGCGGCACGAGCGCCGCGAGGGCAGAAATCGCGCCGCTCTAGGGCCAAAATCGCTGCATGTGAACCAGGCTTTACACAGCGCTGACTGACAACTCTTGGGTATATTTACAATGGACCTTTTGTAGAAATACGCGGTGCGCATGCGCGGAGTATTTCATGCGCCTGGGTTCGAGAGTATCTAGTTCCAAACAATCCGCCATTTTGCATTTATCGCCTTTGAGCGGTTTCGTTGTGTCGACCTCGGGGCGGAAGATTACGCACGATGGGGACAAAGGTGAGCTTGGGGGAGCCGTATCTAGGTCAGATCGCCTCAATGGGTGAACAGGATGTAGCTGACGTTTTGGGTGTGGAACGGGTGGGAGAGGCCTTCGGCGCGCGTTGTTTTCCAGTCACCTAGTCTCGAACCGATTCGCATGTCTAGGTGGCAGCACATATTCGCCAAGAGGTCCATTTTCGTTTTCGTCTTTCTTCTGGACTGGGGTTTCTATGGAAAAAATTGCAATTTTCTTCTTCCTTCTTCTTCCTGTGTTTTTGTAATATGATGCTAAACCATAAAATTATTGTAAGGCTAAGTACTCTATAGTCCTTTTTTGGATAACATTATGGAAGGAATGCTGACACATCTCTCCTCTTGTCTGGCAATGTTCTCTGCTTCCATAATTTGTCTTGTTTGCTTGTCGTAGTTCCTGCCTAACACTGTGCATTTCTCCAGCTGCGCTGAGCAGCCACAGTCTCGGCAGTGAATTCCCAGGTGTCCGGAGTTTTAGGGGCGAAGCTCCTTAGGGGCTGGCCATGTCCGTCCGCCGTCCGTTGTCCGCCGTAGGCCGGCGTCGGGTGCTCGTGCTTCTGCTCGTGAGATCACGTGCTCACGAGCACGGGAGCACATGCTCACGTGCTCGTGTAGGGCAAAAAAAAAATGAAAAAAATTATGAAAAAAGAAAAAGAAGAAGAAAAAAAAAGAAGAAAACCACACATTCTCCTACTGACATGAATGAAAATGCTCAAAGAAAAAGAAGAAGAAAAAAAAGAGTAGGGGGTTCTGAGATGCCATCCCATCTGTCTGCTTAAAAAAAAGAAAAAGAAGAAAACCACACATTCTCCTACTGACATGAATGAAAAGGCTCGGCATGCTGCGGCTAGGCGTCTACGCAGACAAGCACCACCAGAGCTTCGCCCCAAGCAACATCATTCACCACGTGGAGATGCGGTCAATTTTTTGTTGGTGACAGTGCAGTTGTGCTCACAAAGGCGATCGTTGACGCACCGTCCGGTCTGTCCTATGTATTGTCGTCCACAGGAAAGGGTAGGAGTAGACCACCTTTTCGATACACTGTACAAAGTTGTTTTTATGTTTCTTCGTGCACCTGACCGTGGTTCTTGTGGGTGTGTTTACTCTCTTGCACAAGCTATGCAGTTTGTTAGGGGCTGAGAAGACAATAGAGAGTTTTAGAATAGGGGGCCCCAACGCTTTGGGGAACCCAACGCTTTGGGGTACCCAACGCAACGACACCTCACGCAGCGTGCTTATAGAATAGGGTTTGTGACGACGCAACGTGGCACGCTCGCCTTTTTCGCTTGCAGCGCCATTGTGGTTAACGAACGAACTTCTTAACAGTGAAAAATAATTAAAACGCAATGCATTTGCGCTGAAACGACACTTTATTGTGGCTTGCGGTACAAATAATAGGGAGGGTAACACCAGTTGGAACGGCACAGCAAGACCCATCTGCCGACCGTCTCTGAATCAGAAGATTTACTTCTCTGGTCACAAGAGAGTGCACGCCCTCAAATAGCAGGCTATCATGTGCGCCAATGGAATTATCTGCGAATTCGACGGGCCATTCCCCGGTCACAGGCAAACGGGTCTCCGAAGGGCACAGGCAAACGGGTCTTCGACGGGTCTCCGAAGCAATCGGAGAACTTTCTTCCGATTGCTTCGGAGACCCTTTCGGCGATTGAAGTCCATCTCCTGGAATCCTGGAATGGGTTAGTGGCGTATACCACTTCGCTTAGCACGTAAATGTCATCGTCGATCGAGAAGCGAACGCGCGCGGGGGCCTTCTCTTCCGCCATTTTCTTCTGGCCTTGGATCGGCCTCGACTCGTTCGGCCATCCGGCTTCGGGTGTAGCCGAAACAATCCAATCCGTAGCACTTTAATTTGGCGCTTGTTCTCGTAGTAACATAGAGAGTTGAGCTAGCTGGTACTTAGAAGACGTACCGAAAACAGCGCACAAGCACAGGAGGAAGATAACAGAACACAGGAAGGGGTGCTGACTCTTAACTTATGTATTGTGAAAGAAAGAAAAAGAGGAAGCCTCAGACCGCTTATGGCCTGAATTAGAGCGCTTATGGCCTGAATGTCCAACGAGACTGAATGTCCAACGAGCCTGAATATCCAATCGGTCACGTGACAGGCGAGACGGAATGTACAACGAGACGAAAGATCCAATCGAGACGGAATGTCCATCGAGCCTGAATGTCCAACGAGACGAAAGGTCCAATCGAGACGGAATGTTTAACGTGCCTGAATGTCCAACGAGACGAAAGGTCCAACCGAGACGGAATGTCCAACGAGCCTGAATGTCCAACGAGTCTGAATATCCAACGGATATGGAAAGGTTGGATTACTGAAAGCGACGGCGGTGAAAAACGCGTTCGATGAAATAGGGAACCGGCGTTTCGGTGCGGAGATATCGGTACGCGGTCTTTTCGGCACCGGGCTTTTCAGTACCGGGCTTTTCGATGCACGGCTATTTTTGGTGTGACGCTGACCTTGTCTCGCTGACGTTGCCTCTGTGAAGTCCCCCGAATAAAATGAAAATTATGCTCGTGTATTTCGTAGACTTCATAACACCAAAAAAACAATACATTTTGTCGTTCGTTTTATATTTATAAATATAAGGATAATTTTTATAATTAAAAAAAGGACGTGCAAAAAGGTCACACATGCTACAAGATCACAGACCGAACTCGTTGACCATTCACAATCGGTCACGCGTTCGCTTTCAGAACGTCGTAACTCTGGCACGGAAACAAATGTGGGGTGCACGCAGTGTTGTAGGCGCTACCGAAAAAAAAAATAACGACATACGTTACTCGTTACTTGCAAATAAAAGGAACGCGTTACCGTCCTACGTTACTTCGAAATAGAAGAAACGGCTTACCGTTTTCGTTACCGATAAAAAGTAACGCACGTTACTTTTGCGTTACTTTCTTAATTATGAATTAACACGTTTTACTGTTTTGACGGTACAGGTTTGCATAAGAGCCATATTTCAAGAAGCATTACGTTCATGAAGAAACTGAACGTAATTACTTCATATTTTTTACGGTTTCACCAAGTAGTCACGAAAAAAAAACGCAAAGAAAACACAAAAACTTAAAAATTTACATTGCCTGGCACCCCAAAACACGAAAAATATTGAATTGTAATTTTTGTTAAGTATTTGTAAGAAGAAGTAACGAGTAACGTAACTACGTTACACGTGACTTGAAATAAGTAACGTAAATACGTTACCTTTACCGTTTTGAAAAGGTAACGAGTACGTTACCGAAAAAGGTAGCGCGTTACCGGTAACGCCATTATTTGTAACGCGTTACCGCCACAACTGGGTCCACGAAGAGTTTTTAGAATCGTCAATCGTGCTTATCCCCAGCCACAGTC